>CM034154.1:111115822-111426911 GCA_019776745.2 Taxus chinensis
GTTTTATTGCCATTTGTAGGGTTGTTTCTTCTCATGAATGCATGTGTTGAAGTTTCTAACTAGCGCACGAATGAATCCTATTTTATACCTCGTGTAGAAATGAAAAAGTGTGAGACATGTATTATTAATATGTTAGGTCCTTTTGGATATCTTGGAAGAATATCTATGAGGTTTGACTACTTGGTCATGGAGCACACTAGGTCTAATCCTTGTGTTTTGAGGCCTATTAAGGTATGACAGTAACCTCCATATGTGTGTTAACTCTTGAAAACACTCAAAAATTTATTTCCCATCAAATTTATCATGTATAAGTTGTTATCAAAGGTTTCATGTGTGATTTTAGTGTTGGTACAGTTTGTTATGGCCTAAAACACTAAAATCCCCAAGGCCTAGTCATGCAAATGAGATAGGTTGAGAATAGGTAGAGATATTTGTGAATTGGTGAGAATTAGATATGTTAGTAGAGTGTATAAGGATGTTTTGGGAAAATTTTCAGGTTTCCATGTTGATAAAATTGTAAGATATGATGTTTTTTGGTGAAACATGGTGCATGAGAGTGTTATTTCTAGCTCGAAGTAATAGAAATGCTCATGGTTGGCATGTGTAGGTTTTTCATGGGAATTAGATCCTTTAAAGGATGTTAGGGAATGGAGGTAATAGTATATCATAGTTTTAATGAGTTCAAATGAGACACATACTTTTATGAGAAAATGTTAACAAGTGAAACTGCTTATCATGGTTACATGGCATAACTGTACCAACACTAAAATCAGGTATAAGTTCAAATTAGTTCAAATGAGACACATACTTTTATGAGAAAATGTTAACAAGTGAAACTGCTTACTTTTATGAGGATTACTATACTCATCACCACATTCTCTATGTTACCTTCAATGATTGTTTCATATCATGGTTAAGCTTATAAATGGTAAAGTGTACCATATTTATGAGGACTACTCAAATTACATTTTTTGGGTAGCTCTGAGCCATTTGCATACATTCTCTTGGTAGAAGGCCTTCCGCTTAGAATTGGAAGGATTTTTAATATGTTATGCAAATAGGATTCATAGGGATTTTCTTTGAGGTACTTTTTATGCCTTAGTGAGTTTATTTTGTGGGTCTTATAGGTTAGTTTGTGGAGAGAAAGGTTTCATAATTTTTAGAACAGGTTTCTTGAGGCTGAAAGATTGAGTTATTTGAGGCATGAAATGGATTTCTTGATGCTTACTATAATTTTGAGAGTGAATGGGATTGAAATTTTTTCCTATTGAAAGCCTATTGAGGTCTTATAAGTGGCATAATTTGTGCAAACAAGTTGAGTTTGTAAACCTTGTTTTTAGGAAGCTTGATTTGGTGAAGAACAAAGATGGTTTGGTTTGAATGTATTGATGTTTCATGAGCTTTGGAAGTATTTGACATGATATAGAGGTAAAATTGATTCCAATTAGTGGTTACATGGCATAGTTGAAGTGTTACGGTGTGATCAAAAGCATGATAAGTGAAGACTAATTCCTAGAAATAATTGTTTAGTGAAGGATATGAGCCTTCTTGGTTGTGTTATGATAAATTTGATTGGTGAAAGATGATTAAAGACCATGGATGAAGTTTTTTTGTCATGTTTGACAAGTTTGAGTAATTAGGGATATTGAATAATATTGGATATGGTGTTTGTGGTTTTTAGCCATCTAGGTGATGGGGTTTTTATTTATTTTTGAGTTTGTTTGGTGCATATGAACATGGATGACATATATGGGTATTTTTATGAGTATGGTGTTAATTTTTTTAGTTTCATTGGTTGAACCTATGATGGAGGACTGACACTCTTTATGTAAATGAGAATAGAAGCATACAAAGTGAAATTTTTGAGTTCATATTTGAACTAGTTGTGAGAGAGAGAAAAAGTGTGACCCAATGGAAATAGTGTAATAGGTATGAAGGAACCATTTAAAAGCTGAGGAATATTTTAAAATGATGAGGAATGTTAGAGATATTTTTTACAAAAGTTTGAGATCAAATCGGGTCATGTTTGTGCAAGATTGAGCATATAAGAAGGAGGGTTCGAAGAAGGTATGAAGGTGTATGAGATGAATCTTTGATCACTATAAATTGTGTGTGTTGGAATAATTTATACAGTTGCCTTCTTATTCAAATAATGTGTGATGATTCATATTCACAAAAGTTTGTTGTTTTTATTGTGGTGAACATACATATTTGTGATCATTATGTTTTGATGTGGAATTCATATGTTCATATGTATGTTATGTTTTCTACTCTAAGTCTAGCCTCTTTGGGTGGAGAGGAAATGAAAGGTTAGCCTCTATTTTGTTTTGGTGGGAGTGGTGGTCTATGCTTGATACTTTTGAGATATTGTTGTTGGAGTTGGATACCTATTGTGTAATGTTGTCACGTGGCTTGCTTATGTCATTATGATTATTATCATTTGATGATGGTGTCCATGTGCTCATATATATGTGGTTGTCTATTACGTTGTGGGAACGTTGCGATATCGTAAAGTGAGTTAAAGCTATAAGAGACAAAATGGCTCAGGTAACAGAATTTGAAAAGGTGAGTTACATAACATGCAGAAATCATGTGGAACTAGAGCATATCCAATGTGAAATGACATGAAAAGAACGAAATGTACGTTTTATAGTGGTAAAACACCATTGGTGTTCAATTCATTAATACAAGAGATACATAACTTATGAAATTTTGTGATGCGAATGATTGAAATGCATTGAATAATGTTTTCTTTTGGAATTGATAGATTGAAAACATGATAATGAGTTGGTTTTTGGAATAGATATGGAATTAGAGAAGTAATAGAGAACTTCCAATATTTACAGGACATTAGGAAATTATCAAAACATTCCTCTATCTTGTGGTCATGTTTATGTGTTAGAGTTCCTTCCCCTAGACAGGATTTGTCTTTGTTGATTTCCTAGCTTAATTATCCTTGTAACCTTGGTGTTATGTCACATCAAGAATGATGCTATTATATGGGGAGGGAGATGTCGTACCCACTCCGTTTCTTTGATTTACAAAAACATATTTAATAGAAATAATCTTGGATTTGCTTGTTTTGTAATGAGTTGTAGAGATTGTAATGATACACAACCAAAAATTTTTAAACTATAATCATAAAAATAACTAAAATAATAAAACAAAGTAGTATAATATAAGGACAAATTAGAATGCTAAACTTTAGAACGATAACGTAAATGAGTTAAAATGAACATGAACATAAATAAATTGAGTTTTCTATACTATAGATATATAATACATGTTGAAAATAAACGAAATGAGGTAACTAGATGAATAAATAGATATATGATATTAAATAAAATAATATAAAAAGTGTGAAGTGAAATTTTAGCGGAGTGGAAATGATGGTTGGTGGGTTAGTAGGAAGGGAGTTAGCATGTGGCACGAGTGTGAAACAGGGTATGGGCATCCATTTTTCCAGTGAGGGGGCTTGTCAGACCTTGGCATGTGTAGGTTTTTCATGGGAATTAGATCCTTTAAAGGATGTTAGGGAATGGAGGTAATAATATATCATAGTTTTAATGAGTTCAAATGAGACACATACTTTTATGAGCAAATGTTAACAAGTGAAACTGCTTATTATGAGCTTAAAAACCTAGGTTGAGAGTGATGAAGGAAAACTTCTTTCTAAGTTCCCAAAATTGATTTTTATTGATAATATGATGATTTAAGGTAGTATAGTAATCCTCCATATTTCTATAAAGGTAACATAGAGCATGTGGTGATGAGTGGACCCCACTCAAACAGACATTTTCTGAAGAAGTTAAGTTAGGAAAAAGGTTGTCCGAAGGAGGTATGAAATAAATTGACATTATTTTTAGCGTGTGATTTTTAATTTATTTCAATGATTGTTTCATATCATGGTTAAGCTTATAAATGGTAAAGTTTACCATATTTATGAGGACTACTCAAATTGCATTTTTTGGGTAGCTCTAAGCCATTTGCATACATTCTCTTGGTAGAAGGCC
Source organism: Taxus chinensis (assembly GCA_019776745.2). Lineage (NCBI taxonomy): Eukaryota > Viridiplantae > Streptophyta > Pinopsida > Cupressales > Taxaceae > Taxus > Taxus chinensis. The sequence goes on from CM034154.1 coordinate 111,119,836, forward strand.
TTCCGCTTAGAGTTGGAAGGATTTTTAATATGTTATGCAAATAGGATTCATAGGGGTTTTCTTTGAGGTACTTTTTATGCCTTGGTGAGTTTATTTTATGGGTCTTATAGGTTAGTTTGTGGAGATAAAGGTTTCATAATTTTTAGAACAGGTTTCTTGAGGCTGAAAGATTGAGTTTTTTGAGGCATGAAATGGATTTCTTGATGCTTACTATAATTTTGAGAGTGAATGGGATTGAAATTTTTTCCTATTGAAAGCCTATTGAGGTCTTATAAGTGGCATAATTTGTGCAAACTAGTTGAGTTTGTAAACCTTGTTTGTAGGAAGCTTGATTTGGTGAAGAAGAAAGATAGTTTGGTTTGAATGTATTGATGTTTCATGAGCTTTGGAAATATTTGACATGATATAGAGGTAAAATTGATTCCAATTAGTGGTTACATGGCATAGTTGAAGTGTTACGGTGTGATCTAAAGCATGATAAGTGAATATTGGTTCCTAGAAATAATTGTTTAGTGAAGGATATGAGCCTTCTTGGTTGTGTTATGATAAATTTGATTGGTGAAAGATAATTAAAGACCATGGATGAAGTTTTTTTGTCATGTTTGACAAGTTTGAGTAATTAGGGATATTGAATAATATTGGATATGGTGTTTGTGGTTTTTAGCCATCTAGGTGATGGGGTTTTTATTTATTTTTGAGTTTGTTTGGTGCATATGAACATGGATGACATATATGGGTATTTTTATGAGTATGGTGTTAATATTTTTAGTTTCATTGGTTGAACCTATGATGGAGGACTGACACTCTTTGTGTAAATGAGAATAGAAGCATACAAAGTGAAATTTTTGAGTTCATATTTGAACTAGTTGTGAGAGAGAGAAAAAGTGTGACCCAATGGAAATAGTGTAATAGGTATGAAGGAACCATTTAAAAGCTGAGGAATATTTTAAAATGATGAGGAATGTTAGAGATATTTTTTACAAAAGTTTGACATCAAATCGGGTCATGTTTGTGCAAGATTGAGCATATTAGAAGAAGGGTTCGAAGAATGTATGAAGGTGTATGAGATGATTCTTTGATCACTATAAATTGTGTGTGTTGGAATAATTTATACAGTGGCCTTCTTATTCAAATAATGTGTGATGATTCATATTCACAAAAGTTTGTTGTTTTTATTGTGGTGAACATACATATTTGTGATCATTATGTTTTGATGTGGAATTCATGTGTTCATATGTATGTTATGTTTTCTACTCTAAGTCTAGCCTCTTTGGGTGGAGAGGAAATGAAAGGTTAGCCTCTATTTTGTTTTGGTGGGAGTGGTGGTCTATGCTTGATACTTTTGAGATATTGTTGTTGGAGTTGGATACCTATTGTGTAATGTTGTCATGTGGCTTGCTTATGTCATTATGATTATTATCATTTGATGATGGTGTCCATGTGCTCATATATATGTGGTTGTCTATTATGTTGTGGGAACGTTGCGATATCGTAAAGTGAGTTAAAGCTATAAGAGACAAAATGGCTCAGGTAACAGAATTTGAAAAGGTGAGTTACATAACATGCAGAAATCATGTGGAACTAGAGCATATCCAATGTGAAATGGCATGAAAAGAACGAAATGTACGTTTTATAGTGGTAAAACACCATTGGTGTTCAATTCATTAATACAAAAGATACATAACTTATCAAATTTTGTGATGCGAATGATTGAAATGCATTGAATAATGTTTTCTTCTGGAATTGATAGATTGAATACATGATAATGAGTTGGTTTTTGGCATAGATATGGAATTGGAGAAGTAATAGAGAACTTCCCCTAGACAGGATTTGTCTTTGTTGATTTCCTAGCTTAATTATCCTTCTAGCCTTGGTGTTATGTCACATCAAGAATGATGCTATTAAATGGGGAGGGAGATGTCCTACCCACTCCGTTTCTTTGATTTACAAAAACATATTTAATAGAAATAATCTTGGATTCACTTGTTTTGTAACGAGTTGTAGAGATTGTAATGATACACAACCAGAAATTTTTAAACTATAATCATAAAAATAACTAAAATAATAAAACAAAGTAGTATAATATAAGGACAAATTAGAATGCTAAACTTTAGAACGATAACGTAAATGAGTTAAAATGAACACGAACATAAATAAATTGAGTTTTCTATGCTATAGATATATAATACATGTTGAAAATAAACGAAATGAGGTAACTAGATGAATAAATAGATATATAATATTAAATAAAATAATATAAAAAGTGTGAAGTGGAATTTTAGCGGAGTGGAAATGATAGTTGGTGGGTTAGTAGGAAGGGAGTTAGCATGTGGCACGAGTGTGAAACAGGGTATGGGCATCCATTTTTCCAGTGAGGGGGCTTGTCAGACCTTGATTGCTTTGCAGCATGAAAATATTTGAGACAGACTCATGGATCGTGAACTATGTGACAAAATTTCTTAAAGAGATACGCAACCTCCAAGCCTGTGCCATGAAAAGTGCAATGTTCACTGGTTATGCACAAGATATATGCGCTTAAAAAGGATTTGCAAAATTTAAGAAAATGTTATGCTCTGTGTAAAGTCCTGATCCCCATACAGATCACAAGGATCTCAAATTCAATCCATAGCCTTTGCCAACATCACTCCCAATCTGCTTGAAAATAAGAGTTTTGAACTTGGCACGACTGCTCACCATGGGAAGAAAAACTATTTTCCAAAATTTCTGGTGGATTCCGGGATCCTTGACTACCACTGTTGCAGGATATTCACTCATTGGTTTGATCAAAAGGTCTTTTAATTATTTAGGTAAATGAATATTGACAGGTGTAGAGCCAAACACCCCGAGCCTTTCCATCCTCTGCTAGGTCTATGTCATTTTTGTACATGTAAACCATTTCTTAAAATGTCAGAAACTTAAATCTTCTGACATGTGTCGCTATGAAATGTGTCGCTATGAAATACCATGGCTATGAGTTTACACTAATGGTTATTGGAAAGTCAATGGAGCATTAAAAAAATGCCATTAGCAGCCCCAAATCCATGTCCCACATCCCTTGAGAGAATTTTGTTTACCCGTGTGAAAATGAAGGTTTTATGACGACGTGTAGTTGCAAAGCGGACAAATTGTGGATGCATGAAGATTGTATGACAAAATTCCAAACAACAAAATGAGGATTCATGTTTATTGGACGATGGGTATACACAAAATATGTGTACCTGAAAGGATTTGGATCTTTCAAGAAAATGCTTTTGGATGGAATGCGGACCTCCTCGAGCCTCAAATACCCCATCTAGCTTATTTTTCACGCATGGTTTTTATATTCTTGTCTTGCAAATTCTTATTTTTTCCGTCGCAATAAAATAAAAATTTTAAACCAAAGAAATATTGTATTTTTGTTTTTTTAAAAATAGATTGTAGTACAAAATAGCAAAAATTACCTAGTGTTTCACGTTACCCGAATGACTTTTTGTTGTCAACCATATTCCCAAGTCCACTTTGAAATGTCTTGATAACTTAAGTAACTGGACTAGATAGATGTAACCCCCTTTCACTAACTATTTGAGTTCGAGTTCTCTTTCAAACCTATCAATCACTCCATTGTAAAAGTTAATAAATCACGATTTTCCTCGACGCATGAAAAACCACTCTGAGCCCCAACCTTAAAGGTCAAGGTTTGACCTTGTTGCTTGTTATCATGAGATGTCACAAAATAATTTACAACACCCCTATTTCATCATTTGAGCATTTTACATAGTGCGTTAAGAGCCCTGTGGACCATGTTTGTAGCGTTTGATAGATGATGAAGGTTAGAAGTTAGGTTTGGTTTTGGTTTTCCATTTTAACCATGGGCGAAGAACTGCATATCAGCCTTCATAGAACCCTAGTGATTATATAGGAAAATTTCTTGCAACCCTTAGTTCTGAGATAAACCTATTGCCAGTTACTTTTACAAAGAAGTTTTATAGGCCTTTGATCGCTGAGTGACCAAGTCAAACTAGTCCAATTATGACCAATGACTCCGGAAAAGTAGTTTTCATTCATACCATGTTCTCTAGTTCTAAGTTCCGTCAACTCCTGTGTATTATTGGTATATATAAGAGTGTATAGGAATTTCCTTGTGGTGTCTTCTCTCATTGGAAAGAAGATTTTGAACACTGTTTCCTAGCCCTCGAGTTAAAATTGGACATTTTCACAAACTAATAGGAAAATGGTAAAGAATGTTGTATGACCCTCTTCAAGTCAAATAACTATTGATTAAAATTGTGTATGACTATATGGAACTCTATTTTGTGGTTTATTTTGAGAAATTTTATTGTTGTAAAATGCTATTTTCTCTCTCTTCTCTCTCTCTCTCTTTCCTCTCCTAGTGAGGAAATGAAATGAATATATTTCTAACACTCTTTTTTTGTGTGCTAATTATTATAGTCATGTGAATGGGAAAATTATGATAACATGAATTATGCTAGATTTTTGGTCGATGTCATGCCAACATGTATTTTTTTGACCATGTTTACACTAAATTGATAGGTTCCAAGTAACTTAAGTAGGATTAGAATGGATGATGGAAATCTAAGTTTAATGTTAATTATTGAAATTGTGTAATCGGGATGGGAATATAAATGTATCCTATTTAATCATTAACATATGTTGTAATATTAAAGGAAGTATAACTCCTTTCATTGAGCATGTGTGTTTAATGATGAAATGCCGAAATTTAAGTTTCTAACCTTACAATTCATCTACATTGTAAAATAGTTAATCAATTAATTATGATAAATCGTTGTACTTTTATATGTTCTATGGAAGTGAGCTAAGAAACGAAAAGTGTTGGTGAGGTAAGATTGTAACTAAAAAGGCTTTATGTAGATAGTGTGGCTTGTGCCAATCCCTTAACAACCTTTTTGCATGTTTACCGTAACATTTAATATTTCATAGTATTGATTTGTAAATGGGAAGGTGAGTACTAAATTGATAGGTGTCATTATTTCCATTAAATTTATATTTTATACTAGTCAACTTATATCGCACAAAAATAGAATCTCATTTTTATAGTAACCTTGCGCAAACCTTGTCTTTATGGGGTAAACTATGTGTCTCAAGTATGGAGTAGAGCATGTGGGAATTTTCATGTTACAGGTTACCATGAGTGGTGTCATGCTTACATGACTCTTCTTCGATGTCAAACTTTTATGAACTCCCTAATAGTCTTAGAATCAAGATAATCATCCAACTCATGGACATGGTAGATTATACAAGACAATTATCAAACAACGTGTCATCTTGAACATAAGAGAATAACATGGTAATTTTGGGTAATGAAAAACAGAATGAAAATTATATGGTAGTGAAGGAATAATTTAATTTGATGTAATGACATGTGCACAGATGATATACCTTTAAATACAAGGAAATTGTAAGTGTTAAAGTAAGCTTTGTCTTGACCATGGTTAAGTCACGTGTTAGTGTAGACATTGTAGATAATGTATATTGCGGTAGTTAATCTTTCTCAATTGAGAAATAAACTCTAAAAACTCTTTAAAACATAGTGTCATAAGGCCTTTCAAATTATGAGGTGTGCATCACCTTACGAGGGAAATGTTTCTTATATAGATCTATGAATGGAACCACCTTGAGATATAGAATTTGGGAGGAAACCAATTATTCAAAACAAAACCAAGTAATCAAACCACATAAGTATTTCATTACTTGATAAATGATCCAATTTTAAGTCATGAATGTCTTACAAAAACCTCTCCTCCTTTCTAGATAGTTAATATAATATGTGTGTGTGGAACATTAAGTTCAATTAATTAGATAATCAAGGGATAATGATATCATTTAATCACAATTTAAATTTAGTTAAAGGGATGTTATCTAATGTTATCCATGGGGAAATATATTAGTAATATTCTATAATGGCCTTATGATGGATTGCTTTTAGGAACAAGTGATATTAGAATGGAACCCTTCTACCATGTTCATTAATCTAACCTTTCTTTAGGATGCAAGTTTAACCTGAGTGTAGGATTAGATGGAATTGATAATTATGTGTTTAGTTCAGTAACCAAGGAAGCTTATTTCATGAACCATTCATCAACACTAGTATGTAAGGACCATTCAATTTTAGGATTATCATGTTGTAAATTCTCCTTAAAAGTAATGCATTTATAGGACATAATGGGAACTACTTCCATGATATTAAGGAAGGAGTTAGTCATCCCTGTCAGTGACTTACATGGTAAGTTTCTTATAATTATCTTGAGGATAGTGTAGTCATACCCATTAAGAAAATGAAATCATTTTCATATGTCAATACTTGAGATTCGGTTTCTTTACTGTCTGATTAAAGGGCTTATAGTTATGTTTGAAGATATAGTTACGCTAAGATTATACATTATCATGGAAGGAAGTTCCATAATAATTTGAGTAACTCAATAATGATTCTTATTAATAACACATGTCTGTGGTAAAACCTTAAATGTGTACATGTACACACCAAAAATTTACATGGTGTGACATGGAAACCACAATGTCTCCAATGATGATAAAAAATTATTCCAAGGTGGAAAATGAAGTTGATATCCTGACCTCTTTCCTTTTCATCCCTCTGTTTACTCAAATAAACCTATCCATTTTGTCCACAAACTATACTTTTTTTTGCAAGACCACTCTTTACCTTTTTGGCATTGTTTTGAGTGGCAATTATGAAATCACCCTGACAACCTTGCATAATAATAAAAGAGGAGGTTATGTAACCACCTTGATGGTTTTGTATCTTTCAGTCTATCTACACCAAAGGTTTTGTCACCTTAAATAAGAGAGCTAAAAAAATTATTTTTCAATACGTGTTTAGATTTCGCGAGTGATTTTCTCACTTGTTTCTCAAATTTTTGACCTAATTTTGGACTCATTAGAATCATATTGATTTTTTATTCTTGTTTGGATATGTTTAGAAATGTTTTTATTATTGGTTAAATGTTTTTGTTGGAACTTACCTGAGTTTACAACAAAAGGCTCAACAACCACAATAAACACATTAAAACATTGTGGTTTTTTGATATGTGGGGTCCACACCCCAGCCATAAAAGAAAAAAATAGTAGAAAGTAAAGGTAGGGGCCAAATGCCTACAAAAAAATTAGTAAAAACATAATGACAAAAAAAATATAGCTTAAATAATAGAATAAAAATTACAACATGAAAAACTAGGAACCGACAGTATTATCCTACAGACTAGCTAAAAAAAATTGACAGCCAACCTGAACACCTTATAAAGTGTCAATGCAATCACGATTGTGGGGACCTAGTTAGTGATTTGAACTTCCTTGTGATCTTTCCATTCTTCCACACCATTTTTGGGATGCCACTAGAGTCACATATATTTCAGATGTGTACATGCATAAGCTTCATTATAACACTATTCATAGCTATAAAGTTGTTGTATTTGTCCTCTAGATCCTAAAACTTTGTTTGCAAGGTAACAATTTCATCTTTGAGGCCTGAAATGGGATCCGAGGTTGTCTCTTTGATAGTATATTTGAGCAGATATTCCACATTTTCTTTAAGGGTTTTAACCACACTAGACTGCATGTTAAATTTATTCTCTAAACTCGTGCCAATAGAAATATTAGGGAGAGTAGAGGGATGACTATTGTAAATAGCAATTTCTTCACCCTTATAACTAGATCCCACCACTTGCTCACCCTTTTTGCTTCTACGAGGAACCCATTTAGGGGATGGTTTGGAGACAGGGTCTATGTACATAGGATTTTTAGAATGGATATGTGTTTGCTTTAGGAAGGGGAGAAATCACAACAGGGCTTGGGTCATTGCGAACAAAACTAAACAAGTATTGAATAATGAGATATATGACACCTTGGTGGAGGGGGATAGTTCTCTCATGGAACTGAACTTCTAGGATTGACTTTTCCATTGATTTTAGAATGTAGTATGATAGGCTTACCTTCACCTCGTGTCTAAATTGGTTGAGAAGAACAAGATGGTTTTTTGGAATGGTGGAGAAACTCCCTTCTCGTGTGGCATACCAAACCATCATCCTTGTAACCTCATCATATGGCTGCAGAATAGAGGAAACTAGGATTCCCTCCTTCTTGATGTCGAGCATTTCTCTCACATCCAAGATCAACCTTTTTTCTGCTTCCTTGTCCATTTTGATCCTAAAATTTTTATTCCTTTCCATGCTAAGACCACTAATAAATAAAATGAATTCCTCAGTGATTTAAAAGATATTTTATCCAAAGGAGACATTACCCTCTTTCCAATTCACCAAGAACTAAATGAAGATATATTGGTAATGCTCTTTTATGTGTTGGATAAAATCAGTGAAGTCATCCATATTGATGGTGTCACATAACTCAACTTGTTCCTACCATTGGGAGTTGAATTTAGGTTCCACATGGCAAGGGGCATCTCCAATTTTAAAAACCCCTTGAGAATTTTCCAAATTAAACTGAGAATTGTTATTTGTATGCTTCCCAACAGACCTTCCAAAACCTGCAAGTTTGTGTGAGGAAGAGATAAAATCTTGTTCTTTCCCCTTGATAAACTTAGTGTGACCAATTTTCAAGGGCATGGAAGAGTAAATTCGGGCATGCCTGAAATTCTAATGCAATATAGCCTTAGGATTTCACACATGTTTGCACCTTTAAGTGGGCTGTACTAATGGGTGAGCTTGCTTCATTTGAAATGTTTTTTTGGACTTCAATAGGAGTGTCATTGATATCATGCAACTCTATGTAATCATTGTTACTGATTCCGATATTAGCAAGAAAATTTATAGATTTTTTTCATCTTTATACACTTGCTTGAAAATAATATTTTTACCATTGCATAAGTTATGTGATTCATTAATAAAATTCTTGATGATCCAACTAGGAGTTAAGTAATTATTGAGAATGTTGATGATATTCATAGATTCGCCTTCAATGATGATGTTTCCCATGTTGAGGTTTTTTTAGCAAGTTTGATTCCCTAGAATGTATCTAGAGCCTCAAAGAAGTGATTAGTTTGTTTGCCCATGGGACCAACATATGTTGAAATAAGATGACCCATGTGATTTATGATTAAACCACCTCCTCCAGATAGACCTAGGCTACCTTTAGAGGCACCATAAAAACTCAGGTTAAACCAACCTTGAAAGGGGGGAATCCATTGTATAGTAGACTTGTCAATGCTTTAGATGGGAGCGGTGCATTGGTTAAGATCAATATCCCATGCCTTAAGAAATATGACCTCCGCCTGGGGATATGTGGATTTTATTAGCGGTTTAAACTTCAAGATGTTTTCCTTCGCATCCATTGTGATTTTGTTGAGGATTCTTTTTATGCTCTTGTTAGTGTCTCTGAAAATGACTGAGTTCCTAGCTTTCTAGATTCTTGAGACGCTGTGGGGAAAAATGATTTTCCATATCCTGTAAAGAAAAGCATGTTTAAATGGAGGCTTCCACTATAGTCAAGCCTGTTTGATATTGTCACAGAAAGACCACTTAACATCAAATTTTTTGAAGATGAGTTTCCAAAGAGACTTAGCAGTTGGAAAGTGGAAGAACAAATGTTGGATAGTTTCATTGTCTATCTTACAATGATAGAATCTATTTGGCATGGTAGAACCTATTTTGATGAGGTTGTATATGGTGACTATCCCTTTGTTGAGCATGTAGCAGGGGAACTGATTGATTTTTGGGGTAATATCTTTGAACCAAATCTTTTCCCAAGGTAAGTTGCTGATGGGTTCGTTGGTAAACAACTGATAGTGTGATCTCACCGTGAAGTTACCATCAAATAAAGAAACCTAATTAAACACATTGATTTTGGGTTTGAATTATGGGTATGAGGTTTAAGTTGGTTTGGAGTTCCCCAAGGAGATCCATGTTGTTTGATGTGAATTCCTTGAGGTTATTCCTGTGTCATTTGCCTTTCATTTTTTTAATGTAGTTACAAAATTGTTGTCCCAATGTTGTAGAAAGGTTATCTTTGAGTTGCTCCCAATGTTCATTGTTTGAAACAATTATAGAATTGGCCTAGTTATCCTACCAGAAGTTTAATTTCTCACCCATGCCCAAAGTCCATTTGCATCCTACAACTAGTTGTTTTCTGATCCTGGTGATGTTGTTCTAGAAGATAGATACCAATAGATTATCGCCATTATTAGAGTAGTCAATGGTGATACTTTGATTTACATATTTGTATTTAATGATATTGGTCCATGGTTGTTCCTCCTTCACTACTCACCAACTCATTTTAGAGACGAGAGCACCATTCATGGTCTAAATTGTTTTGATGCCAACACCCCCAGCTCTTTTTTTGTTGCATGTTTTATCCAAAGCAACCAAGTGCATCTTGTTCTTATCTTTAGTTCCTATCTAGAGAAAGTTTATTTGAATTCTTTCTATTTTTCATAACAACTAAAGGAATATAGAACAAGGAAAAAATATTAACTGGAATTTTTTGAAGTGTGCTCTTCATAAAAAGGTATTTCACAGTGCATGAGAGAACATAACCCTTCCAACAAACAAGATTTCACTTAAACATATCTTTTAGGGTATTCCACACAATCATTTGGACTTTTTCTATGCCAATAGGTGGCCCAAAGTATATAGTAGGTAGTGAGTTGATTTCACAACCCAATATTTGTGTAACTTTCCTTTATCTTGTAGGAGGAGTGTTAAAGAAGTATAATGAGATTTTATCATAATTGATTTGCTTCCCTGAAGCTTCTTCATAAAGTTGTAGAATATGCTTCATAGTTATGGTTTCAATGATAAACTCTAGGAGAAGTAGGATGCTGTCACCACGAACTGTTGATGGTTGACCGCTAAGTCAAAGGTGGAGGGTCTGTAACCATTGAGATAGCCAAGAGAAACAACTATATTGATAATGTGGCTAAGGATTTCTTCCATGATCATGAAGATAATAGGAGAGATGGGATTTACTTTCTTGATGCCAAAATTACTTGGGAAGAAACCCATCGGGATGCCATTGACAATCACCAAGAAACTTGGTGATGAAATGTAGTTCTATATGATTTTTCTAAACGTCTCGTCAAAAAAAAATTCCAGTACTTGGTTAAGAAAAGACCAAGAAAATATGTCAAAAGCTTTGTTCATGTCAAGTTTTAATGTCATACCTATATTTTTTCTTTTCTCCATCGATTATATGTCTCATGAACCATGATTACTCCATCTTAGATAAGCATCCCTTTAACAAATCTTCCCTACTGGCTAGAGATTAATTTTGGAAGTAGTGGTTCTAGCCTTGAGGTTATTATTTTGTGAAGATTTTATAAATCATGTTTGAGAGGCTTATAGATGTAAAGTGATTGAATTCCCACCATTTTTTTTTGGAATTAGCACAATGAAGGTATTATTTATTTCCATGAGAATTGTACCTATTATGAAGAATTCATTAATAAATTTGAGGAGGTCGTCCACACAAATTTCCTGAGTTTTTTGAAAAAAGAAAGAAGAAAAGTTATCTGGACCCAGGGCTTTGTCACCTTCCATGGAGAAAACTACCTTCTGCAGCTCTTCTATCATAGCTGGTTTAACAAGAGCACCAAACTCTTCAAGCGTAGCCAAGTTGTTTGGAATAGAGTCCAACAACTTGTTAGCAACTTCCTGAGTCAAAGGAGGACTATCATTCAACAGTGTTTTGTAAAAAATCAACACCTTCTTCCTTGATGGAATTGGGATTCAAGGTCATGAAGCCAAATTTATTTGTAACCTTGGATATTTTATTGTGGGCTCTATGTTTCAATGCTATCATATGAAAAAAAATTGTGTTCCTATCTCCATTTTGAGCCTTATTTCTCTAGACTTAAGTCTCTAACAGGATTCTTCCTTGGCACAGATGTTATGGAATTTTTCTAGAAGATTTATTTCACGAATGTAATCCTCTTGACTCAGGTCATAGGTAAGCACTTTATTTTCCAAAGCATAATTATCTTCTTTGAGATTTTTTTCTGGTTGAAGATATTGACGAAAACTTCTTTGTTCTAGTCTCTAAATTTTTTATATATTTTTGAAATTTTGGACAATTCTTTATTTTTTTATGCCTTTAACTTGAATCTCCCAAAAATTTGTTATTCTGTCAAGAAGATAAATGTCGTTAAACAACATTTTTTGGAATTTAAATAAGGATTGAGCATGTCTATCATTAGTGACCATATTTAGGAAAATGAGATTGTGATAAGAGGAAATTTTGGGAAGAGAAGAGAGGTAAAATTCCTGACTAAATAGTCAGTCAGATATGAATTCATGATCTAGCTGAACTTGAATGATATTGTTGCCAATTCACTTGTTGGACCAGGTAGAAGGATTTCCATTAAGTTCAAGATCTAATAGTTTTTCCTAACCAAAGAAGTATGCAAGATTATCCATGCCAATAGTGTGGTCTTGAGCTCCCCCACATTTTTTGGGGATAGAGAGGTGGGAGTTGATGTCTCCAATGAGCAACTAGTTCCATCTAGGGCAACTAGTTCGAAAATTGTCTTCTTTTGTGGAGAGTGTTAAGCCCATAAATCTCTGAGAAGATCCATGTCCATTTGTTATCATTAGTATGAAAAGAGAGTGCCAAATGGGAGCGGGAGGAGAGGATAAGCTTACCAGTAACCTTGTAAGGATCCCAGAAGACCAAAATTTCTCCTGAAGCTTCTCTAGAGTTGAAAACTACCCATTAAGCCTTTTTCCAAATTTTTGTACAACAAACTTTTAAGTTCTCAGAAATCATTTTGGTTTCTTCAATGGCTATGTTTAGAATGTTGACAACCTCTCCTATTTGTGATTTTTCCACTCTTGATCAACATAAGTAATTGGCTACTTCTTTCCAATATTTTTTATTATAAGAAAATTTTTACCCATATAATGAGTTCAATTTTCACATTCATGAAGTAAAGTTAAGCCACTCAATTTTTTAGAGGAACCACATGGACAAACAGCTATTTACTTTTTTCTTTCTTTTAATTTTCTTTCAGTCATTTCTTACACTAAGCTAGCCATAGCCATTCTTTTTCTTTTCTATTTTATTAGCCAGCATCTATACATTCCTTGATTAATTGGACTTCATTTTTGGAAGAGCACACACAGCTAAGGAAACAACAAGCACATTTCACCTTTGGGTACCTATCATAATACAATACTAACCAGGTTGTGTTGACCAAAATAACATCACACTTATTTTTGGTCAACTAGCACCATTTTTCTCCCTTTTGTTCTTCAATATGAATTTTTATATATTTTAAGCATTGAAGGTCCTTTGAAAGCATTTCCATCAGCTAGGAAATTTCTTCCCATTTGCAAGAATATAAAGGAGTCCTTCTAACTCCTAATATTGGGAAGGATATTTTACCAAAAGCTAGCCGACGGGCCTAGGGAAGACCTTTCACCAAATGGGAAGATTGCGGACCAGCAGGGTGATGGAAGATATTTTGTCATTTTTACACTTTTTGTAAAAGGCACAAGTTTTAATTGCGGGCCCATGGGCATGGGAAATATTTATTTGCTAAGTGGAAAATGCAGGCCGGCGGGCCCATGGATGATTTATTTTTCTAGGGGCTTCTGTGGGGCCACAGAGGAAATTTTGCCAAAGTGTAAATTTGGGTCAGTCGGTCTGTGGGGCATTTTGCAACTTTTGCACTTTTAAAAATATGGCACAGTTTTCAACTGTGGGTGCATGAGCCCATGGAAGTTTTTTTTAGCCAAGTGCAAAGTCACAAAATTTTGGAGCCGTGGGCCTGGGGGAGTCTTTTCATCAAAGTGGAAAATGCAGGCCGGCGAAGGTGCCACGTGCCTCAACAGATCAACTCCAAAGGTTATGCCCAAGGGGTAGTGTCTAAACAAGCGAGGGCTCGCCACATGGTCAGATTCAAAAAGAAGATAGAGTCAACCATTGAAGAGTCCAGGATTGGTGGAAGGAGTCACAAGTCAACTCGGCACAACTTCAAGGTTAAAATCCAGAGTGGGTCCCCAAATGTGCATCGAGATTCCACGTGTCCCAGGTCTAAAAAAGGGACAAAGCTGACCATTTAATTGACTAAGTATAAAAGAAGTGGTGGAAGCCTCCACATGTCCAAACAATGCACCTCCAAGGTAAGACCCAAAGGTGGTCCCCCAAATGAGTGTGAAGCTTCCACGTGGCCCAGGTCCAAAAGGGGATAGAGTGGGTCATTGAATTGACTAAGTATGGAAGGGCTGATAGAAGTTTCCATGTGTCTCATCAGTACAACTTGAAAGACACAACCCAAAGCGGAGACTCAGACATCCACTAGCCCACCACGTAGTCAGGGACAGAGAAAGGAAGCAAGCCCAAATCAGCTAAGTATAAAGGACTGATGGAAGCTTCCATATGTCCCATCAGCACAAATTTAAAGGAAAAATCCAAAGCAGAGACTCAAACAAGCACTGGCCCTCCACGTGTCTAGATTCCAAAAAGGTAAGGTCGACCATTGAAAAGTCTGAAACCCTACAGAGGCCTCCATGTGTCTTGACTGCGTAACTTCAAAAGAAAAATATGGGGGTATTTTCCAAATGAGTGCATAACCTCCATGTGTCTCGGATCAGGCATAGGGTCTTCGCCAACATAAGGGACTCAGGCTGAATACATAGGAAACCGAGGATCCCACGGAAGCCGCCACATTTCAGTCTCGTGTAACTTCATGAGTGAGAGGAAGGGGCTGAATCTTCAAGACAAGTGAGGTTGCCATGTGGACCCTATATGAAAAGACTCTTTTAAAGATTATGAGCTCATGACCCTTATCTTCAGATAGCCATATCTTTTGAATGGGATCTCAGTTGTGAGTGAGAAAGGACTCTTTGGAAAGATCTTGGTGTCAGCTTCTCACCTGCCACCATTATGTTTCAGTCCTCCATTTCAAGTTTTTCAAGTCTCCCACCTGCCACCATGATGAAGAATGGGCCTCTTTCTTTCCTAGTAAGGGACAACGATGGGGGCATGGCTGTTGTAGTGAGACTCTTCATTGTGGTTGGTGGATTTAATCATCTTCCAGGGGTGCTTGGAGAAGATTTCAAATTTTTCCCTCTCTCCTTCCCTTTTCTTCTATATAATTTAAAGGAGGGGCATTTTCAAGATGTTGGTAATTTTTTCTCTTCTGCCCCCCTCTCTCTCTTTCTTCCTTAGGGTAGAATGTGGAGTCTAAGCCTCATCTCTTGGATCTATAATGGCATTTTATTTCCTCTATCCCACTGATTATGTACCGTGTGAGCTCTTAGAGCAATAAAATCTATTTTGTGATGCATTTTTCCATCTTTTACTTATTTTATTGTCTCTTCTTTTCTCTCATCATTGTAGGGTATATTGTGCATACTTCTGATGTCTATTGTAGGTTTGGGAGCTGTGTTTAAATGGATTGAAGTGGTATTTCATGTGAACTCTATCTTTGGTCTATGGTGCACCTTGTCGACCTCTCCTTTGCTTACCTTTCTCCATTTCAAGAAGTTGGATTTGTGATCAGCCACTTCCTTTTCTGGTGTATCACCGCTTAGTGTAGGATCTATTTTTATGCATCTCTCTCTCCTTGTATCCTTGGAAAGGTTAGATTAGGATTAGATAGGTTTTTCATGGACTAGAATATCTTGTGGTAGGTAGTTTAGGAATAAGGAACCAACCTTCTCTGGAGGTCCATCTCAAGTCTGCAAGTCACACAATTTGAGAGATGGTCCCATGTTGTGCAATCACATCGAATGCCCCACACAAACTCATGTCATTCGGGGGTGCTGTGATTTTACATCAATAGGTTGGGTTTGTACTTAAATTATTTGAAGATTTAAATAATTTATATTTGTTATAATAGAAAGAATGTGTTTCTTTAAGTTGGTAGAATTGTAAAAGTGAAAGATTTCATCACTTCTTCAATGTATTTATTTCATTTCTAGTATTTCTTTTCATAATGTTTCTGACATATATCTTCCCTTGATAACTTCTTCCCAGCATATCCCTATGGATATTCTTAGACAATTTTTTAGAGGAAGAAGTGAAGAAATCTTTGCACATTATATATTTATTTCAATTAATTTAGATTTACTTATTGCGAGGAAAGTTCATAAAGCAAAGAGGAAATTTATTCTAAGAATATTTCCCTTTCTAGAAAAATTGAGGCAAAATATTTTCCATAAGAATTTTATTTTATTATATTTTAATTAAGTTTATGTATCTTTAGAATAGCTTATTTGTTTATTTTATTTAAATTATGAAAAATACAAAAAGATGTTAGTTGTTTAATTAGTTTCTTTCAATTAATTTATTTCTCATATGTAAAGAGAATATATGGTTTATTTAATTTTGGTTAATTAATAAGGAATGAATTTATCTAATTAAGTGATTAAACATATTTGTCTTTTATACAAGATAGATTTACTTTTCTTAGTTATTTAAAATAAAGTTCCACCGTAGTTTATCATTAACATAAAACTAAATAATCAAACAATAGGGAGATTACACTACCCATACATAGCCTCTAATTTATCCTTTTCAAACTCATCTCATAGGAGTTCACACTACCCATTCTTAGTCCCTAATTAACCTATAGCCACGTTTAAGCATCCCCTCAATCCTACACATTGTTGTCGTCTCGACATGCCCTTGGGAAGTTGATTGCATCTTGAATCATTTGTTCATTCTCAGGTGTACAAATTGGTGGACCCGATGTAATGGACTAGTTCCTTCTTCCTTCCTTTTAGTTTCATTTATGTTATTCCACCTTTCATCCTCTTCCCCTATTCGGTAGGTATTTTATACCTCCCCAAATATGTCTCGAAGAGATTTTTGTGGGCCATCTGGATTTGATAGATATTACACCAACATCTAACTGCAACAATCCCCTTCCCTTTCTGGATGGGTTGATAACTATAGAAACAATGTGCGGGCATCCCTAGCTATGTCTAAAACCCAACTAGTCATGTGAGAATATGTTGGTGCTGAGATTTCCTTCACCCCATTTGCCATTATTTCCCTCTAATCTGCATGTTCTAAAACATTTTTTCTCTCAATGTGGGTGTTAGGAAAGCTTCTACCTCCATCTGAAATTCTTTGAATTGTTTGCAAAATCTATTGTCATGCCCATCCTTGAAGGAGTCTCTGAGTTTTCCCTATGCTTGCCCTAATTTCTTCAAAATCCATAGCCTTTGTCATTTCTCTATCTTTCCCCTACCATGGAAGCTCGAGAATGAACAATTTACATTTGTATGCCTTATAAAATCCAAAATCATGGTCGAAAGATGCTCGAAACTATGATTCACTTGGTTTTGTTTCAAAAATTTCATCCTTAGTGAAAAAATCAGGTTCTGGGCATGAATGATGAATTTTTATGTTTTTGATAATTTGGTGGATGTCCTTTTCCTGTCAAAACTATTCCTTAGCATTTAGTGGTCACGTGGATTCTTTTGGATTGGTCAGGGGATGGCGGGAAAATGCTTTAACTTATCACTTTTTGCTTTTTTGGCAAAAGGGAAAATTTAGTCATGTGGCTCCGCTCATTTCTGATTGGTTCTTTTGGTGCTTGTTAGTGTGAAATCACAACACCTCCAAATGAGTTATAAGGATCTACCTTTCTAAGGCAGGGTCATTTTGTGTGATTTTCATAACATTGGATCATTCCCCAAGCTGCGGGCCTTGCAAATGGGAATGACCCTCCATAGAAGGTTGGTTCCTCTTCCTAATCTACCTGACATAAGCTATTCCAGTGTCAGGCAAGCTAATATAATCATAATCTAACTTCCAATGATATAATGAGAGAAAGAAAACAAGGAAAAATAGAGCCTACACTAAAGCGGTGATACATAAGAGAAGGAAAATGTTGATCATGTACCGAACTGCCATGGAACAAAGAGAGGTGAGCAATGGAAAGGATGGAAAACAACATCACAGACCATAGATCAGATTCACATAGAAAATGTTCCAAAACCCCATGAACACAGCTCCCACATCTACAAGTGAACATTCAAAACATGCATAGGTACCCTTGCAATGAAGAGAGGCAAGAAGAGACAACCGAAAATGAGCAAAGGATGGACAAATGTATCACAAAACAAATTTTTTATTGCTTCATAGTTTACATAGAGAATCATCTACGAGACAAGAGGAAAAAAATGCCATTTTAAAGAGCAGGGGAAGAGGTTCAGACTCCATTTTGACCCTGGGGAAGAAAAGAAGGGAGAGGCAGAGAAGAAAAATGAACAACTAATTAGCCTCTCAAAATGGTGCCTCTTTTACAATATATAGAAAAATGGGAGAGAGAAGAAGGAAAGAATAAAATCCTACTCCAACCACTCTGAGATATGAACTGAATCCCATTTCAAAAGCTCAACCATCAAAAATCAATTCCTTCTGTAAATCTACCCACAATATGTCGCTTCTAGATCCCCAGTGGATCAAATCGAACTTTAGATCTTGTAGTTGAAGAAATTAGATTTTTACGTTGATGGCCTGAAAGATTTTTCTTCATTTTTCTCCCACCTAACCTCTTCAAAATTAAATTTTCAGAATCCCATGGCGTAGACGACATCGAGATCTTTTCGATGGTGTCATATTTGCAATATTTCATGAGCCTAGAGTTTAAATATATGACCCTTTGAAGTTTTTCATCGATTATGTACAAATGGGTGGGAAAAAAATTTAAAACATGGGTCCCCCTCTTTGATATGGGATACGTGGCAGCCAAATCAAAACAAAAATCAGGATTTGTGAGCTCAGAACTTAAATTTTCTCCTTTTTTACAAGAATCACAAAATCTAGAGAACTCCCACGGCCACTACTGCTCCGCCTGGACATGTGGCTCCTTTTGGTTCACTAGGAAAAAATGCACTTCCTATCTTGGCTTTTATACCTTTTGGAAAAAAGGTAAACTTTCAATTTTTTCCTTTACTCCCCGCCTTGGCTTTGACTCAGAGCTCAATTGTTGAACTTTTTCCCATTGGTAGAGTCATGGGCCCTTTTGCAACTTTTACTCCTATTCGGGGCAAAGGATGAAAATAACTAACTTTTTCTTTGACGTCCCTACCTTCCCCTGGGACAAACGTGTCAGTCTGGCGCTCACTTGGGAACCTTTTCTCCTATTTAACCCTTGAGATCAGTGCACCATTAGGACACTTGGTAGCTTCTGCCAGCCTGGCCTATATGTAAATTGACTATTCAACTAACTCTACCCCCCTTTGAGGACACATGAAGGCACCGCGCTTGCTTGTAAACCCAACCCAAAGTTTGCCTTTGGAAGAGTGTCAAGTTGATAGTTGTCAGCCTCCGCTCCTTTGTGGGCTTTTCGACATGGTCCCTCTTACTTTTTGACTTTGGGCTACATGGCAAGCTGAGCTCACTTAGGTCTCTACCTTGGGACCAACTCTTGGAGATGCGCTACGTTGACACTTGGCAGTCTCCACTTACACTTTCATACTTAGAAAATTTTTAAAGGCATGCCCTATCTGTTTTGTGAAGCTCTATTCTGACCCACCCCTGTGAGCTCTTTTTGACCATTTTCTACCCTGGGACACATGGAGCTGTAGCGCAAGTTTGAACTCCTCTATTTGGATTCACTTTTTGGAGAAGTTTCGTTAGGACACGTGGTCTTTTCCGCTGCCTTCTCCATACGTAGTCAATTTTGGACGTTTTCCCTGAACCGTTTCGAGCCTAAAGACTTTGAATCTTTGTACCATTATTCCTTCTTATTGCCTCTAGACTCCTCTGCAGCATTTTCCCTTCTTTTCTAACTCATGTTATCTTATAGTTGAGTCTTGCACCTATACCTTGCAGAAAATAGATTTAAGACATAGAAACAACTTGACAAAGTAATTTTCTTTACATAGGGTACATTTAATCATTCTCTATCCCCTGCCACTCCATTTTTGAGTCCTCCCTCAACCCTTTAAATAGGTTTAAGATGTGGAAATACTCAAAAGAACCATTTCTTTTATTTCTTCTTGTGCAGGGTCAAATTTGACTCTCTCGGGCTTCTTTTTTCACTTTGCCTAGTTCTGGAACATGCGCTATATGGGTCTGTATCATTTCCCTTCATGTTTTCTTCATGTGTAGGGCTCGTTCTGACAAAAATTATCTGGGGCAGAAAAATATGGATAACAATTTGGCGACTCACAGGGACATCTGCCTACTAGATGAAGAGACTAGTGGCCTTAAAGAATCCATTTGGCATGGAGTCTTCTTGATAAGCACGGAAGTGATCCTTAAGCCATTACAAGCCTGACTGCAAGCCTTTTCTATATCTTTCCTGTCCCCAAGCCTACACTCTTAATTTTCGTAAGACAACATTGAGACAATGATTTCTTAGAGTAGAAAATTGATTCAACCCATGGTTTTCATCTGTTCCTCAAATGTATTATCTCGAAACGAATTTTAGTTTCTTTTCATGTGTTCCCTATTTTGATTTGTGACTGTCACAGGAAAACATGAGCCTTCTTTCCTTAAATAGTTTAAGATCCTAGCCTCATGCCCCTCTTAAGGAATACAAAAATAACTTATACATACAAAGATCAAATCATACATGTCTCAAATGAGACATGCAGACTGTGCATAAGCACTTCTTTTGTTGAAAACAAACCTACCTACAATAATCTAACCAAGAGCAAAGGGATTTCAAACAAAACCTGCAACTGGTAGGGAGAAATAGCTTCCCTTCCTAAAAAATGGCAGGCATGCAACTGATTTGGAACTGAACATGGCTAGTTGGATGAGTGAAAAACTGACAATAATCCGGTCCACCCAAATCATCAAAGTATCAGCATTAATGGAAAATAATTCCTCATGATGACTTGCATTAGACTTGTGGAGGTATTGATGATGACCCTTGTTACTTTGATGCTCATAAACATGCTTAGAAGAAAGCATGACTAGTTGTGGCTACTCCTTTGGCCCAAATGAAGCCAAGTACCTGATTGGGCATGGTCTGATCCTTTAAATGTGCCCCTTGCTCTGAAATTCAACTCCAAAAATGGAGTCTCCTTGTGGACCTTCTTGGATGGATGGTGTGGAAGAAGTGGTGAGATTCTCTTTCCTTTTTCCTTCCTCCTCTTTTGAAGAACATGGAAGATCAAGATCTTCAAAACTTGATTCTAGTGAACTGCTATAAAATGCAGGCTGCTGCAAATGAATGATGTCCTCCACCATTGGAATGTACTCCTCTTCTTTTGGATCTAGAGAATCTTCTCCTTCCTCTGCTACTTCAAGACTATCTTTCCCTTGATCAAACTCTTCCTCTAGCATCAACTTTGTCAAATCAAACTCTGTAATTTATTGTTCTAAAGGATAAGTTGGGGCTGCAAGATCTCTTTAAGATCTTTCCTCCATGATGGGTTTATTGACCGAATCAGGCGCTTCAAATGAAAGCAAGAAAACATCAATGATTTCTTCTTCTTCTACTGCTACAAACTTTGATTTGGTTTCACCCATTTACTCCTTTCCAATGGGACTTTGAGCTGATTGTTTCTCTCCTTCCATGGCTGACTGTGCAAGTTCAATTGGATAAGAATTCATTTCAAACAAAGTGCCAACATAAACACTACATTTTGAGCAAACTAATTGTTGATCTACTTCTTCTTTTTCTTACTCTTCTCTTGCTACAAACTCTTCCTCAGCCACCACTGGTTCTTCAATCTTGACCTCCTCTATTCGCTTGACCATCAAGGGGATCTTTGTAAACCCAGATTTGGTAGTCTGAACTCTTTAGATTGTTTGTCATTTCTTTTTTGTTGGGATCTTCTTCTTGCTTGTTCTCCTTGACTAGTTTCTTGGGACTCTTCCCAACATGGACTTGGGAAAACAACAGGAGTGGCAGGTTGGGGTTCAACCAACTTTGCAATTGTTTGTGGTGGAGAGGGAGGAGATGAAACTTCTTGTTTCTTTGGAGGGGAGGATATTTCTTTTTGCTCTTGTGGAGGGGATTTGGATTTGGAAGAGAAAAGGATAGAAAAACTAAGATGGGATGGAAGACTAGGGGATGGAGGGATGAAACTAACACTTAGGGCAGTAACTGAGGGGCTTGACTCTTGATCATGCTTAAATGGTAAAGCTTGAGAGGGTGAAAATGAAAGATAAGGAGCTGTTGAATGATTTACCAATTGAAAAGGTTGATTCAAACTTTGCTCATATGCTTCTATCTCTTAAATCCATTACACAACTTAGGGCAGCATTTCAACCATGAAATCAATCTTCTCTTGAGGGCTATACTGTCCTAAAAAAGGGCCTTCCTATAGACAAGGTGCCCTGAAACCAATCTTGAATGCCTTCATTTGTGCTATGCCTCTGGACTGCACCATGCTAACCTCCATTTTTTGAATCTTCTCTTATAAACCAGCATCCTCCATTTGGTTGTTGTCATTAAATACAGATCCCTATTCTTGATAAGCTTAATGGCCAAACTTGTTTTTGGCATTGCTGCTCTGGATAGGTATAATGATTTTGAATCTACTCAGAATTTTGATTCGGAGAAATTGTGAAAAGCGTTGGAGGTAGAACATATTGTTATTGCTGAAAGTGTGAGATCCATGAAGGGAATGAAGTCATGATTGCACAACTTCATGGAATGGTAGAAAATAAAAGAGATGGAAGAAGAAAATGGATGAAAATGATTGGATATGGATGGAAAAGGTATGCAACTCAGAGAATGGGTTTTTGACCAGATGGAGTCACTCAAATGTGCTTTAAATGTGCCTCTAAAGGTTGAATTTCACCAAGAACACATCAACTTGATGAAATGAAATGAAGACCTCTTGCTCCCACCAGGAATGACTCAATTGTTAGTAAGAAATAAAATCACCCCCAAATGAGTTATAAGGATCTACTTTTTTAATGCAGGGTCATTTGGTGTGATTTACAAAGCATTGGATCATTCCCCAAGTTGTGGGACTTGCAAATGGGAATGACCCTCTAGAGAAGGCTGGTTACTCTTCCTAATCTACCTGACCACAAGCTATTCCAGTGCATAGAAAGCTAATCTAATCCTAATCTAAGTTGCAAGGAGACAAGGATAAAAAGAAAAAACAGGTAAAATAGAGCCTAAACTAAAATGGTGATACACCAGAGAAGGGAAATGTTGATCCTCTAGCAAACTGCCATGGAACGAAGAGAGGTGAGCAATAAAAAGGATGGATAGCAGCATCACAGACCATAGATCAGATTCACAAAAAAGTGTTCCAAAACCCCATGAACATCAGCTCCCAGATCTGTAAGTGAACATTCAAAACATGCACAGATACCCATGCAATGAAGAGAGGTACAGAAGAGACAGCCATTGAAAACAAGAAAGGATGGAAAAATGCATCAAAAAACATGATTTGTTATTGCTTCAGAGTTTGCATAGAGCATCATGTGCAGGACAAGAGGAAAAAATCACCATTGTACAAGAGCAGTGGGAGGAGGTTCGAACTCCATTTTGACCCTGGGGAAGAAATGAAGAGAGAGGTAGAGAAGAAAAATGAACAAAAACTAATTAACCTCTCAAAATGATACCTCTGTTACAATATATAGAGGAATGTGAGATAGAAGCAGGAAAGAATCAAATCCTAGTCTTCAGCCACTCTGAGATACACATTGTATCCCATTTTTAAATCTCAACAACCAAAAATTAATGGCTTCTATAAATCTTCCCATAATATGTCATGCTTCTGGATCCCTAGCAGATCGAATCGAATTAGATCTGGTATTTGAAGAGATTACATTTTTTGTTAATGGCCTGAAAGAATTTTCTTCAATTTTATCCCACCTAACCTCTTCAAAATTAAAGTATTTAGACTTCCTATGGCATAGACAACATCGAGATCTTTCTGATGGTGTCAGATTTGTAATATTTTGAGCCCTAGGTCGAAAGATATGCCTCTTTTAATTTGTGTATCATTGATTATGTACAAATGGGAGGGAAAAGTAATTCAAAAAATGGGTCCCTCTCTTTGATATGGGACATGTGGCAGCCAGATTCGGAACAAAAATTAGGTTTGCAGGCCTCAAAAACTTAACTTTTCTCCTTTTTAGCAAGAATCACAAAATCCACGAGAATTCTCGTGGCCCTAATGGTCTGTCATAGACATGTGGCTCCTTTTGGTTAGCTAGGAAATTTGCTTCCATCTTTAATTTTATGCCTTTTGGACGAAAGGAAAACTTTCACTTCTTTCCCCGACTCCCCACCTTGGCTTTGACTCGAGCTCAAACACTGACTTTTTCCCCTTGGCGGAGTCGCAGGGCCCTTTGTACAACTTTTACTACTTTTTGGGGAAAAGGAAAAAATAATAACTTTTTCCTCAAAGCTCCTACCTTCCCCTGGGACACGTGTCAGTCTAGTGCTCACTCGGGAACCTTTTCTCCTATTTAACCCTTGAAACAGTGCCCTTAGAGACACTTGGCAACTTCTGTCAGCCCGGGCTGTTTATGCATTGTCTATTCAACTTAACTCTACCCACCTTTGATGACACGTGGAGGCACGACGCTTGTTTGCAAACCCGACCCAAAGTTTTCCTTTGGAAGAGCATCGAGTTGACACTTGTTATCCTCCACTGCTTTGTGGAACTTTTTAATGGTCCCTCTTAATTTTTGACTTTGGGCTACGTGGCGAGCTTGTGCTCACTTGGGTCTCTGCCTTGGGACACAACTCTTGGAGATGTGCTACACTGACACTTGGCACTCTCTGCTTACACTTTCATACTTAGCCATTTTTTTGAGGCACGCCCTATCTATGCTTTCACTCTATTTGACTCTTTTTTACCATGCCTCCATTCTACCTTGGGACATGTGGAGATTGGTGCAAGTTTGAGCTCTCCCTATTTGGATTCACTTTTTGGAGAGGCACCGCGTTAGGACACATGGTCTCTTCCACTGCCTTCTCCATACTTAGTTCGATTTTGGACCTTTTCATGAACCGTTTCATGCCCAAGGACTTTGAATCTTCACCATTCTTCCTTCTTCTTGCTTTTGGATCCTTTGTAACGTCTTCCCTTCTTGTGTAACTCTGTTATTTTATAGTTATGCCTTCTTGTAACTTGGAGAATGGATTTAAGATGTAGAAACATCCCGAAAAAGTCTTTTTATTTTGTATAGGATCCTTTGATCTCTCTTGGACTCTATCAGTTCGTTGTTGAATCTTTTTATGACCAATTTATAGGATTTGAATGAGTTTTCTCAGTTTCCTTCTATGCATGGTAATGGTTCGATCCAATATTTAGCTCGGGAGTGAAATATGGATAACAGTGCTTACATGGCTTCTTCTAATTAGATGGGGTGCAACGGGTTTGTTTTTGAACTTGTTCCTTTTAGCTACTTTGGAAAAAGGTTTGAACTTGCCCTATGGCCCTGCTAGTCTTGGATTAAACCAAATTTTAATTGGCAGGGAAAAATTCTTACTTTAACCCGGCAGGAGGACACATGGCAAAGCTAATGGTAGAGATATGGGCCTTCGGAGGTAAGTTGGATGTTTTTCACTTTTGACAAAATGGAATAAAATTCTAAATTATAAGCACGCCCTCACCAGATAATTTTGAAACCTTAAGGTTTTTGAAGTTGCGCCATAATGACATGTGGCAAGCCCGTGCTCATTCAAGGTCTCAACTTTTGGGGATCATCTCAAGATGTGCCATTTTGACACATGGCAGTTTGAAAAGTCAAAGGGGTGGGGAAGTGGACCATCAGAGGAAAATTGGATTTTTTGCCTCTTGTCATCAAAAGGATTAAAATCTCAAAATAGCCCACAAGCCTGACAAGAAGGAGGTCAAGGTTTCCTTTCAAAATGTTAAGAGGTGAGAGGCGGGGCATCGGGGAAAACTTGGATTTTTGCCCCTTGATGTTCAAACGACTAAAATTAGTAAAATGACCCACGGGCCCGATAGAGAAAATTTAAAACTTGTTCAAGTCAACGGTGGAGGTGTGGACCCTTAGGGGAAATTTGAAAAATTTTCCTTTTAGGAGAAGAGGGTTAAAAGTGAAAAAGGAAGCATGGTTCCGATGGAACCTACATTGGGACACGTGTTAGGCCAATTTTTCAAGGACAGAGCTGGGGGAAAACTTGGAAAAGTTTCCCTTTTCCAAAAAGGAGGTAAAATGGTAGAATTTGGCCACGGTTCCAATGGGATCCTTTTTAGAACATGTGTCAGGCTCATTTCTCAACACTGGAGGCATAGAGCAAAAAGTGAAAATTTTACATTTTTCCAAAAGTTGTAAAAGGAAGAAGGGAACCTGCAGGCCTACTCTAAAATTGAATATTCCAGGTGGATGACCCAAATTCAAAGTAAAGATCAA
The DNA here is from genome assembly GCA_019776745.2 of Taxus chinensis. Taxonomy (NCBI): domain Eukaryota; kingdom Viridiplantae; phylum Streptophyta; class Pinopsida; order Cupressales; family Taxaceae; genus Taxus; species Taxus chinensis. The sequence continues at coordinate 111,146,092 of CM034154.1, forward strand.
TAACAGCTGTGTGCTTGAATCTGATTTCCCCCTATTTTTACTGAAAATACTCATAGAAGTGTGATTTTTCATGATTTCTTTGTACATCGTACACGCCAAATAGAGAGGGGAGTTAATTTTGATATCTAAGTTTGGTGGGAGAAATCTAGAGACGTCTATCACCATTAAAATGTTCTGGCTATTGGGCTTGATATGATCTTCCATTTTTCTTCTCCCGAGCACGCAAAAATCCAAATTTGATAGATTAGGGGCATGGGTGGTTGGTGAGTTGAAGAAAGGGTTATCTACCAAAAGGAGGATTGGAATTCAGGAGACATTCAAAGAGATATGCTCCCTTGAACATCTGAAAACTTTTTACAGATCTGAATCTAGGAATTGTGATCGATATCATGGCGAACAATGGTGCAATCAATGTTTAGGTTTTTTGGGTGAAAACTCTATGGAAAATATTATAAATTGTATGATTTTATCATGTAAATGGTTGAAGTGTTAGGGGTTGGGAGCGATTTTTCTAATAAATAAATAAATAAATTTGATAGAGCCCATCTTTTTTCAGAAAATATTTGAGAAGCCTACATATATCTTTTGTATTGAATTTGATCATGTCAAGGTTGTTGCAAGTGTACAACCATTGACAAGCTCTAAGATTGTTCTAGAAACTTTCCCCTACTGATAAATTTGATCAAACTCAACATATTTTGTGTTGATCCTATGCAAAATGTGTTTGTTTTATTTTTGAATGTTTGCAAATAGTTTTTCTTGTTCCTGTTGCAATCTTGTATCAAAATCTATCTCAATCACATAGGTCTCAATCCTTGTGAAAGTTTAGTGGCATCTGTAATTTAATTTCTCAAAAGAGCCTTCATCTAGGAGTGAAATAAATGATTTAAAATTACTTTTCTTTCATCTATTGACAAATATTTTATGTGAGCCTCTAGGTGTACCTCAGGAGTGATTTGGCTCAGATCTTGATGCTTTGTTAGGTTTTCCAACTCAAGCCTTCATGTTAGAATCTCATAGATTTTATGAAAAAGTGTTAAGCTGGGCCTCCATTGAAGCACATATTCTTGTTAAAGAAACATTTTAACTACTTTGTGGCATTCTGTTTATTTATCTTTCCGTTTTGTAAAATCTCTTAAGGATATAGTGAATCAAGTTCATCCTACCTCACCTCCCACCAAAATCTATTTAAAAATGTCCAATCTTACCCATACTACCCCTATTTTTCCTCTGTGTATACAAATGCAAAGTTTCTATTACCAAAGCATGCATAAACAATCAGGTTTCCAAATGTCTTTAGTGACCTTTGCCTTGTTTTGAAAATATCCCCATAATCTGGAAGTGACAACTTGTGAGAGTCACATTTGGTGTGTTGATCATATTTTCACGAGGTCTTCTCTATAAAAATTGTGTAAAAGAAAGGTTTACTAGCATTCTTCAATAATATAGGTTACAAAATAGGTTCTCTTACCTTGGTTGAAAGGCATAACCTAAAATAGTTAGGCTCAAATCACATCCTTTTAAGGTGCTACCCACTCCTTTCAAACCCTGAAGTTCTAAAAATTCATATACAATGCTTTCCCTGGCTACAAAATTACATACATAATCATTTGTTTACCCCTAAGTGTCCTGTTAAATCCATGATGCTACTTGACCTTTGAGAGAGATTAAATTTTTGTACCAACATGCTTTTGGCACCATTATCAGGGAACTAATTGTAGTTATTGAGAATAATTTGCTGATTTAGTACCAGTTCGTATCTATTTAGCCTGTCAAAAACATGTTTCTAGCGTTGCTTCCGGGGACATAGTGATTGCAGTTCATATTCAAACCCCTGTAAACACTTCTTGTATGCTCAAATTGCTAATACATATTTTCAGGCATCATCCTGTGTTCATGCCTATAAGAAGTGTTTAAAGTTACAAGTGCTATGTGCAATATTTCCATTTTTTACAATTATTGCACTAAGTTTCATTGATAAATCAAGGTAAAGAAAATTCAGATCTTTTCATTTCCAGTTTCTAGTATTGACAGACATTTGGCAAATCATATTTTAGTGCATTTACACAACTAAGGTGGAAATACTTAGTGGTGAATCCCTGTTGATATGATTCTTGATGAGTAGGTCAGTGTCTTAACCTCTGTCAAGTGAGTTTTGTTACCAAACTTTGTAAAGTTGGAAGGAGGAAGATATTTCTTTGTAAGAGATCCTGCTAGGACACTATTTCCAAAGCTAGGAAAAATAAGGTCAGAAGGAAGAAAATCCCGAAGAGTTGTTGGATATCAATAGAGGAGAAAGGGGTCTCCATTAATGAAAGTGATTAGCCTATCATTGAAGACTGCTATTTAAGTGATTTTGAATCAGGTAGTCTTTTCGTGGAATTAAATTCCCCATCTGAAAAAGGGGTCTTCATTTGATTTGAAAAGTTTGCTTCTCATTCTGCCCCTATCTTTTCAGAGGTTGATAGGGTTTTCCAAGAAGCAATGCCTTTAGGGGGTATCCATTTTGTAAGTTATACCCATGTGTTTCAAATACCCTCTACCCCTTTTCAATTAGTCACCCCTCCAGAGTCACCTCCTCAAAACAACATGGCCCTGCCCCCACCTAGACCTCCATTTGTTGTAAATACCTTTGGACCTATAACTTTTGTGGCGATAGCTGGTTATCCAAATGCAGTTCCTCAAGATGTAAGAACCAGACTACTAAAGTTCCAAGGGAACAAATCTATAATCGGTGATCAACATCTAAATATTTTTATCAATATGATGGAATACTTTGAGATTGAACATGAGGATGTATATATCAATGTATTAATCCATACTCTAGAAGAGGAAGTGAGGGACTGGTATAAAGCTTTGCAAGATAATTCCATTGATTCCTAGATAGAGATGAGCAATGCATTTAGATTGCAGTATGGTGATAGAATTGACCCTAGGTTTTTTCTATCAGAATTTGAAAATATCAAGAAGAATCCTAATAAGTCATTACATTATTTCAACACAAGGTTTAACAAAATATTGAGGATATTTCCTATTAGGATAAGTTCGTGTGATGAATCATGTTTGATCAAATATTAAGATGCATTCGATAAAAAGGCTGCATATTACTTGAGAGACAAGAACCCTACCAATTTGAGGCAGGCCTTCACCATGGTTCTGCAAATAGATAATAACATCATGGAAATTGGAAAGACTTGTAAAAAGGGAGGGTGTAAGATTAATTAACCAAGAAAAACCTTAGACAAGAAAGGTTGTTGAGTCGGAGGAAGTTTTAAAAACTTTGGCAGGGGCTGTCAAAGAAATATCATACAAATTAACCCATGTAGAAAAGGGAATTGGGCAAAGTTCATAAGGTCAACACAAGCAACAAGCCCAAGATAGGTTCACAAATCACCAAAGATCTGACGACAGAGGAAAGAAACCTATTGGATTTGGAAATAGATAGTCCCAAGCTAGGGATAATAAAATGGTACTTGATCCTTTGGCTACCTAAGTTGTTGTTATGGAGGAGACAAATGACATTGATTGGTGTGACAGATGTTTCATGCCCCATGCTCCATGTGAGGAATATAAACAAGAAGAATAATAATCGTATGATTATAATAATGATGATTTTTGCATGATGGGTTGTTCCACGAGCTCACAACAAGGGGCAACTTCAACTAAGGTTATAAGTGCCTAGAATGCTGCCACCTTTTGGGATGGCATTCATAGGCTACCTATTCTTCCTCCCTCTCATACTTTAGAAGTAAATAGTGTACAATATTTTTAATTTCCCAATAATGACTTTGAATATTTAAGGGCTTTAATGATAAAGAAGTATGATGGAAAAATCCCATATGAGGAAGATAGACATTTACTGATGAATGTTGTTGTTTCTTAAGAGAAGGAATATAACACAAGAAGTAAGGCTATCAAAGGGACAAGGCCTCAAGCCAAGCCAAAATATCCCTTACTTTCAAACATTTCTAAAGAGGCTCCTAAGAAAGATGCATCTTCCAAAATCCCTACAGTTCCAAACAAAATTTATACCCCTCCTCATGCCCAAGTTGTCAAAAATCCTGTACCACCTAGTGAGTGTGTTAGCTTTCCTTCCAATACTACCTTGCCATCCAATGTTGCCTTGGCAAATAATGTCCCATATGACATTGCCCAAGTTTTAAGTCAAATCAAAGTTTCTATTCCAATTTTTGAGTTGCTTAGGATTCTTGAGCATAAGAAAAGAGCATTCGAGTACTTGGGATTGAAAGAGGGGAAGAATGCCCCAAGTAAAAATATAAACATTGTGGAGAATCCACCTGTCATTCAAGAATTAGAGGCACCACCAGCAGTAGAAGAGCTAGATGAACCACCTATGGTTTATTTGGGAACATCCTTAGTATATTCTCAACTGAATGTGGATCTATTCTTCACTACCCTAATCTTTAAGAATACATTGCTACATAACTATATGTTTGATTCAGGGGCATCATGCAATGTTATGCATCTGGAAGTTATGAATGAACTTAATATCAAAGTAACAACTGCATATGGGAAGTGCACTACTATGGAATCTAGAGAAGTGCGAGTGGTGGGGTATGTGAAGGATCTGGTGGTGTAACTTGCAGCCTATCTAGGCAGGAATTTGAAACTTGATGCAGTTATTGTTGTCTACCCAGGGAATTGGGGTATGAAGTTATCTAGAAATTAGGATGCAAGTATTTGTGGGATCTTTCAAATGGATATGTCCTACGCCACCATCCCAATTGAGGGCATCCTTGTCAAGTTGTATGGGAAAAAGAAGATGTTGTACCTTATTAAGGATTCCTACAATGCATCCTACAAGGTATTGTACACAAGTGTTGATGCTGATAATTTTGTAGGATTTTTTGATGGAAAAGAGCACAAGATTGAAGAATGCAAGTGTCTTAAGTAGTCAATATCTCCTTGGACTTTATTGTTTGATGGAGCTTGATCTAATTTTGTAAATGGTTTTGTTGTTGTTATGATCCTTCTAGGCCAGGAAAAGATTGTCTTTTCCTTCAAAATCAACTTTGAGTGCAATAATAACATTTTTGAGTATGAGGCATTGTTGTTAGGTCTTAGGATTGCATGGAAATATGGTGTTAAAGACATCATTGTTAAAGGAGACTTAGAATTAATTGTCAGGAAAGTCAGAAAATTGTATGCCACAAAATATTAGCAAATGAAAAAAATACAAGCATGCAGGTTGGGATCTCATTGAGATGTTTGATTCATTCAACATTGTGCATCGTGATAGGAAGTTCAATGAATTGGCAGATAGGCTTGCTGTGTTGGGATCTTAGTTTGATAATTGTGTAGTGTCCCCATATTGTGAATATGATGTTGAGGTGCTAACAAGGCCATCTGTACCTGAAAAAATTTGATGATGATTCTTGGTCAAAATATTTTTGCAGAATAAAGGAGTGTTTTTTGATCAAAATATAAATTGGGAGCCAATGGTGTGCATAGCAAAGGGAAAGTAAATTTTGTTTGGCAAAGGCATTATCCAACTAAAGACTAATACCATTCCTAGAGGGTTCGCTTCTCTTGAGACTAACTTTGATAATGCTGATCACATTGTTAATAGAAGCATAGTAACCTCAAGGGATATTAAGGAGCATGAACATGGCACAAAGGAAAAACTAAGGAAGTTCTAGTTAGGAATAAATATCAGCAAGGAGGAGAAGCAGTCCTACATCCAATTGCTGAAAATGTATCAAGACTCCATCGCCTGGACTTATTCTCAGTTGAAGGCATATAGAGAGGATTTTTTTCAACACGAGATTCCCTTTGAGTCTAATGCAAATCCATTCAGGCAAAAATAGAGACCAATCAATCCACTCTTATCTCTCAAAATGCAAGAAGAACTGAAGAAATTGAGAGATGTAAGGATTATTCACCCCACAAGGTATTTTTCTTGGGTTGTAAACCTAGTACCAGTCAGAAAGAAAAATGGTGACATCAAGCTGTGCGTAGATTTTAGGAATTTAAACAAAGCATCAATGAAGGATAATTATCCTTTACCAAATATGGAAAATATGTTGCAATTAGTGACTGGTTCTGAGTTTCTTTCCACCTTAGATGGTTTCTCTAGTTATAACCAAGTGGTGGTGAAGTATTTAGAGAGGATCAAGAAAGCCTTTACAAATCCTTGGGGAACTTATGTATATGTCAGGATTCACTTTGGTCTGTTGAATGCTGGAGCCACCTTTTAATGAGTAATGGATGGTGCTTTTGCTAGTTACGTCAATGAGTTTATTGTTGTTTACCAAGATGGTGTAGCTATGTTTTCTAGGAAGAGAAGTGATCACTTGCTGCACTTGGAGAAGATGTTGATAAGATGTAGAGAATATGACATCTCACTCAATCCAAAGAAATGACATTTTGGAGTGTAGAAGGAAAAAATGCTTGGTAAAATTGTGTTACTAGAGGGGGTGATGATTGATCTAAAAAGGGTGGAGGCCATCAGCAAAGTCCCAATCTCGAGAACCAAGAAGGGAATTCCATCCTTCTTTGGGAAGATAAAATTCATCAAAAGATTCATAGAAAACTTTGCTGAGTTGACCATTCCAATCACTTTCATCCTAAAAAAGGACTAGGTCACCAAATGGGAGGAGGTTGTCATCCAAACTTTCAATAGGATCAAGGAGGCATTAAAGCATGCACCTATTTTAGTAGCTCTAGACTATAAGAAGCCTTTCCAATTGTTTTATTTTCCTTTTGAGAAAACTATTGTGTCTGTCCTATTGCAGAAAGATGATGAAGGGGCTGAAAGGCCAATTTCCTTTTTCAGTAAGGCATTGCAAGGGGCTGAGCTGAGATACACTATTATGGATAAACAATCATTTTACTTAGTAAAAGTAATAAAGGTTTTCAGGTATTACATTTTGAGTTCTTAGATTTTTTCTTATGCTCCCCACACCATGGTGAAAGACATCTTATCAGAGATGTAAGTCTCAAGAAAAATATGTAGATGGGTAAACAAGTTTCAAGAATATGACATGGATATCCAAACCATGAAGCTGGTGAGAGGTTTCGGCTTGGCTAATTTATGGCTGAGAGAAACTTACAAACTATTGAGGTAAATGAGGTAAAAGAAGGCAGGGTAGATGTTTTTGAAAAATTGATGAGTTCTAAGTGGTACAAAGATGTAATTTTTTATCTTAGACATCTGAACAACCATGAGTATTTAAGTAAGAACCAGAAAAGAGACCTTAAGTTGGCTTCCGAAAAATATGTCATTACTGATTATGGGTTAACTTGGAAGAACCCTGAGGAAGTTCTCTTAAGGTGCATTACTGAAGACGAGGCCCCAAAGATAATTGCTGATCTTCATGGAGGATTTTGCGAGGGGTACTTTTTTGGAAGAGTCACAACACACAAGATATTGAGGGTTGGTTATTGGTGGCCAACCCTCTTCAAAGATACACTTTGTTTAGTTAGAAGATGTGAGAGTTGTCTTCACTTCTTTGGAAGACTAAAAGCTTCAGGCTCCCTTCCTTTGCAGCCCATATCAATCTAAGCCCCATTCAAGAAATGGGGGATGGATTTCATTGGTGAGATTTTAGACCCTTCGAGTGATGGTAATAAGTGGATTCTTGTAGCCACTGATTACTTTAGGAAATGGGTGGAGAAAATCCCCACCAAAAGAGAAACACACCAAATTGTCATGGATTTTCTGTTGAACCATATCATCTGCAGGTTTGGGGTGCTAGTAAAGATTGTTGCTGAAAATGCCATGAGCTTTAGAGCTAAACCCTTGGTGGTGATGTGCAAAGAATATGGGATCAACTTGACATATGCATTTAATTACAATCCCCAAGGAAATGGACAAGATGAATCCAGTAATAAAATTTTGTTGAAGATTATCAGAAGAACCTTGGAGCTGAACAAGAGAAAATGGGGTGAGTAGTTAAAGTTTTCTGTCTGGGAAGACTGAATTACTGTTAAAAGATCCACTAGAAAGAGCCCATTTAAGTTGGTGTATGGAACTCAAGCCCTACTTCCCATTCATATGTAATTATCCTCATATCAGTTCATTCAAAATAATTTGGAACATCAAGAAGTAAGTCCATATGATGCTGGCATTAATCCTATTGTTGAACTTGATGATGAAAGGAGGGAATCCCACCAGAGACATGTAAAGTTCAGAGAAAAGATGAAGAAGTCATTTGAGAAGAAGGTCACTCCCAGGGCTTTCAATGTTGGAGATCTTGTGCTTCTATGGGATAGCAGGCATGAAGATAAGGGCAAGCATGGAAAATTTGACTCATTATGGATGGGCCCTTACTCCATTGATATTAGGAATGGTGAACATACCTTCTTCTTGAAGGATTTGGATGGTGAATTTATTGAGTTTCCTATTAATGGCAGGCATTTGAAGCATTTCTTGGATTAATTACCTAGAATCAAGGTAAAAATATTTCGTAGAGTGTATAGTTGGTTGGTTGTTTCTTGTCTTTTGTGCTTTTGCTCGTTTTGGTCCTTGGTGACCTGTTTTTACTTTTTTCTTTGTTTGTTCTTGGGAAATGATTCTATTTCTCTGCACTACAAGATGCCTCCTTCTCCCAATGCATTTTTTTGGTGCTTATTCTACCTTTGTTATTTTTATACTCACAGGGAATGCCCACCCATGAGACGGAGCCGATGTTGGTGTTCAGATTTGTTTCACCCTGTTTGCCATTATTTCCCTCTGATTTGCATGTTCTGAAAAGATTTTTTCTCTCAATGTGGGTGTTCTAAAAGCTTCTACCTCCATTTGAAATGCTTCAAATTGTTTGCAAAATCTGTTGACATGCCCTTCCTTAAAGGATTCTCTGATTTTGCCCTATTCTTGCCCTAATTTATTCAAAATTCATGGGACTTGTCATTTTCCCTATCTTTTCCTGACCATAGAAGCTCAAGAACGATCAATTTACATTTTTATGCCTTTAAAAATCGAAAACCATGGTTGAAAGATGCTTGAAACCACGATTCACTTGGGTTTGGTTCAAATAAATCATCCTTAGCAAAAAAATTGGGTTCTGGGCATGAATGATGAATTTATGTGTTTTTGATGGTCTGACAGGTGTCCTTTTCCTATCAAAATTATTCCTCAGCATTCGGAGGTCACGTGGATTCTTTTGGATTGGTGAGGGAATGGCGGGAAAATACTTTAATTTACGGCTTTTTGCTTTTTTGGAAAAAGGGAAAATTTGGTCCCATGGCACCGCTCATTTCTGATTGGTTCTTTTGGTGCTTACGTGGCTTCTACTAATTGGATGGGGTGTGGTGGGTTTGTTTTTGAAATTTTTCCTTTTGGTTACTTTGGCAAAAGGTTTGAACTCACCCCGCGGCCCCGTCAGGCTCTAATAAAAAATAAATTTAAGTGGCTAGGAAAAAGTCTTACTTTGACCTCGTAGGAGGACAAGTGGTAAAGCTAATGACAAAGATGTGGGCCTTTAGAGGTAAGTTAGATATTTTTCCCTTTTAAAAAAATGGAATAAAATTCTAAATTGGAGATGCACCCACACCAAATCATTTTGAAACATTAAGGTTTTTGAAGTTGCGCCATACTGACACATGGCGAGCCCACACTCATTCAAGGTCTTAACTTTTGGGGATCATCTCAAAATGCGCCATTGTGACATATGGCAGTTTGAAAAGTCAAAGGGGTGGGGAAGTGGACCATCGGAGGAAAATTAGATTTTTTTCCTCTTTTTAGCAAAAGGATTAAAATCTCAAAATGGCTTGCAAGCTCGATAAGAAGGAGGTCAAGGTTGGCTTTTAAAATGTTAAGAGGCAGGAGGCGGGCCATTGGGGGCAACTTGGATTTTTCTCCTTGATGTTCAAATGACTACAATAAACAAAATAACCCACGGGCTGATAGACAAAAGTCAAAACTTGTTCCAGTCAATGGTAGAGGTTAGGATCCTCAGGGGAAATTTGAAATTTTTCCTTTTAGGAGAAAAGAGTTAAAAGGTAAAAAGGAAGCACCGTTCTGAAGGGACTTGCATAGAGACACGTGTTATGTCAATTTCTCAAGGGCAGAGCTATGGGGAAAACTTGGAAAATTTCCTATTTTCCCAAAAAGAGGTGAAATGGTAGAATTTGGCCACGGTCCCAAAGGGACCCACATTGGGACACATTTCATGCTCATTTCTCAAGGGTGGAGGCATGGAGAAAAATGTGAATATTTTACATTTTTCCAAATGTTGTAAAAGGAAAAAGGGAACCCACAGGCCTGCTCTAAAATTGAATCTTTCACGTGGATGGCCCAAATTCAAAGTAAAGATCAATGACAATTGTGTGTCTGAATCTAATTTTTACTAAAAAAGACTCCTAGAAGTGTGATTCTTCATGATTTCTTGGTAATTCTTACACACCAAACAGAGAGGGGAGTTAATTTTGATATCTAAGTTTTGTGCGGGAGATCTTGAGACATCTATTGCTATCAAAATGATCTGGCTATTGGGCTCAATCTGATATTCCATTTTTCTTCTCCCGAACACGCAAAAATCTAGATTTGATAGATTAGGGGTGGGGGCGGTTGGTGAGTTGAAGAAAAGGTTATCTACCAGAAGGAGGAGTTGAATGTGGGAGATATTCGAAGATATCTACCCCCTTGAACACCTGATAACTTTTTATAGATCTGATTCTAGGAATCATGATCGAGATCATGGTGAACACTAGTGCACTCAACGTTTAGGTTTTTGGGGAGAAAAAACTATGGAAAATGTTATAAATTACATGAGTTTATCATGCAAATGGTTGGAGCGTTAGGGGTCGGGACTGATTTTTCTAATGAATGAAAAAAGGCTTGTTAGAGCCCATCTTTTTTGAGAAGCTATTTGAGAAGCCTATATATCTCTTTTGTATTTAATTTGATCATGTCAAGGTGTTTACAAGTGTATAGCCATTGAAAAGGTTTGAGATTGTTCTAGAAAATTTCACCTACTAATAAATTTGATCAAACTCGAGTTATTTTGTGTTGATCCTATATAAAATGTGTTTGTTTATTTCTGAATGTGTTCAAATAGTTTTTCTTATTCCTGTTGTAATCTTGTATCAAAATTTATTTCAATCAAACATGTCTCAATCCTTGTGAAAGATTAGTGGTATCTACAATTTCATTTCTCAGAAGAGCCTTCATTTGGGAGTGAAATAAATGATTTAAAATCACCATTATTTCATTTGTTGATAGAGATTGTCTGTAGGCTGCTAGGTGTACCTTAGGCATGATCGGGCTCAGATATTGATGCTTTATTAGGTTTTCCAGCTCAAGCCTTCATGTTATAATCTCATAGATTGTATGAAAAAGTGTTAAGATGGGCCTCCATTGAAGCACATATTATTGTTAAAGAAACATTTTAACTACTTTGTGCCATTCTCTTTATTTAGTTTTTTGTTTTGTAAATAATCTTAAGGATCTGGTGAATCAAGTTTATCCTTCCTCACCTCCCACCAAAATCTATTTAAAAACATCCAATCTTACCCGTACTACCATTTTTTTTCCTCTGTGTATACAAATGCATAGTTTCTATTACCAAAGCATACAGAAACAATCAGTTTTCCAAATGTTTTTAATGACCTTTGCCTTGTTTTGAAAATATCTCCATAATCTGGAAGTGACAACCTATGAGAGTTAGATTTGGTGTGTTGATCATATTTTCCCACGGTCTTTTCTATGAATTTTGTGTAAAAGAAGGGTTAACGAACATTCTTCAATAATAGAGGTTACAAAATAGGTTCTCTTACCTTGCTCGAAAGGAACAACCTAAAATAGTTAGGATCAGATCACATCCTTTTAAGGTGATACCCACTCCTTTCAAAGCCTGAAGTGCTAAAAATTAAGATAGAATTCTTTCCCCACCTACAAAACAACATACATAATCATTTATTTTCCTATGAGTGTCCTGTTAAATCCATGATGTTGCTTAGACTTTGATGGAGATTAAATTTGGGTAGCAACAGAATAGATGATGTCAGTAAACCTTTAGATATGCAATAGAGTCAACTTTATTCAAACAACATGACTTGTAGGAGTGGAACAAGTCCTTACTCTAGAGTCTTGTCAAGACCTCACGTTATAATGTAATCATTAGAAGATGACATTTTTTACGTGAATTGTTTATCCCCTTTGTATGATTGATGAGTCCTTGAACAAGATGAGGATTCAAAGCTCTAAAATTTTCAAAAACAATGTATCGGCCATAAATCTTAAAACTCTTATCTTCAAGGAAAACACAAATGACAACACCGAACAATTTATAACAAGGTATCACGTGTCCTTCCAAAACAACCCTAGATAATATAAACCCAATAAAGGGACTCAATCTGCACCCCATGATGTTATTTCTACTTTAGTAGGGAGGATTACAAAGCTTGAAAGTAACCAACCTTAATCATCAACTAAAACAATAGGGAAGAACATGGGGTATCTCGTTGACAACAAAGGGTACACCCTTATAAACGCACAACCAGTTCAACATCCTATGCAACAATATTATCCTATCCAATCAAACCTGGGTGATCTTCTCATAGGGTCTAACACACTAGGAATGGGTCCTCATCCATATCTTGTTTATCCTACATAGGGGCTATCTGGAAGTGCATTCTCGAATGCCATTCCTCAGAGCAATGTGATGTTCTCTTGTTTGACGCCCACTAGCCCATATACAAGTATTGTTACTCCTTACCTATATATGTATTCAAAGTCCCCCTAGATGGATATGTACAATTTCTCCACTCCTCATACAAAGTATCAAAGACCTCCATATGTTCCAATCAATGCTTACACTACGACTTAATCATCTCCTCCTCTTCCTCATCCTCATCATCAAGGAGCATCAATAGTGGAGTCTTATGCAATGGGTACATATGCTGAGTAATTAAAATATCCCCTTCACTTCACCATATAGAGTGTCATACTTCTATACCTGCTACTAGATCTCTCCTAATTTAAGGCAGAAGGATAACCAAATAATCATATCAAGACCTTTGCTACTGCCATTACGGAATTACTTCCTTAGGATGTTGTAGTAGCTAATATATTTCAAAAGACTCTTGAAGGTATAATTTTAGATTGGTAATATTATATTCTTGAAGGTTCCACACATTCCTTTAAACAACCTGTTTGAGAATTCGTTAGAGCATTTGACATAAACAAGTTACCATGAATAGGGATTACAAAGTTTATACGCATTAGGAAGGAAAAAAACAAATTTGCTAGCCATTTCATCTAGAGATGGCATAAAGGTATTTAATCCTCTACAAGTGCACCTAAAATGGACCAAAAGGAAATTTGTGACCTTTTCCTTCACTCACTCAGTTGAGAAACCAAAGACAAAGTCAATAAGTTCCCTTTTCATAGTTATGAGGAATAGGTGGAAGGGGGGATTCGGATCGACCAAGATGCTATTGGTAGCGGGCGTAAGACCTATGGTCTCGATGGGAAATTAGTATCACCTAACCAAAATAACGTGAACCATAAATATAATGGAACCAAAAATCAAGTGTCCAAGATCTAAAATCGCAATCACGGTGCTACCACAAATTGTGTTAGTGACCAGGAAAAGAATATTTGTTCTACAAAAAATGGTAACACTAATGATAATAACAACAACATAGGAAATAAAAGAGGACCTATTTATATTTCCTCTATTAACACATTTGATGTCAATCACCCCCTCCTGAACAGGCTCAAACCAAAGGGCCAAACCAATACCAAAATTATGGCCAAGGGGCAATGAATTATTATTATAACAACCAGTTTCAAAACTACAACTAAGGTTACAATCAATAATAAAACTCTTATCAGAGGCCAAGAGATTATGATCCAAATCTATATTATATTTTTCACCATGTTTTTGTTCATGATTATACGTATTTTAGAGACTGCAACAAATTCATTCAAAGACTCCATTAAAATCAAAGGCAATCTTTGTGGACATGTTTCTAGTAAAAATTTAAGGGACTTCGCAACTTGGTTAGACATGACCCATTACACCTCAGAACAAGGAAAATTTTAAGCAACCGAACTGAAAAAAACTTAAAATAATAACGAATATTATCGGAATGAGATTTGTTGGGTTGGTGAATTATCTAAAATATAATTTTGTGGTATTGGTGAAATATAATAATTTTTTTGAAGAAAATTGTAGATGCAGACGAGAGTCAAGGTTAATTCATTGGCATGCAGGATATTTAATGCAAAAAACATATTTCAAGTCCAAATGGAGGTCTAACACGTGTTCCCTTGATTGTCACTCTTCCTTGTTTAACAGAAGACATAAATATTTATTGAAGTGGTTCATTCTATGGGCTTAGTGTCCACAGAATGCATTTCCCTTCAATATACCCAAAATATTGCCACATGTCCACCTGATATTCAATCACAGTCATTAGGGATATTTTTTCATACCTTTACTCTCAAGTTCGTGAAATAGGTGAGACTTTTTCGCTGCTCATACGCCGAGGCTTATCACAAGTTTTAGTAGATTCCTAGGCAGTTAGCGAAGTATTTTAAATTTAGCAAGTATTCTAAAGGTTTAATATCTTCTAATCTAGATTTGTGTGTGTGTGTGTGTGTGTGTGTGTAAATATATATATACATATATATGGTGAATTTAATAAAAAATTAAAAAATATTTGTAAACATGTTAGTGAATGAGACCAAATGAACAACAAGGATCCATAGATTTTTTGGCGATCGAAGAATATTTTAAAAACCTTGTTGATCTATCATGTGGAAATTCAATAAACATTATATGTTGCTATTGGAGATCAATTGGATATTCACATGGGAGATCAATTGGATATTCCTAAAATTTAACATGTCTCAGAATGTAAATCTGAGTATCTATCAGGACCCATTCCATAAATGTCTTGAGGAGAGTGAAATATATACTTGAAACATAAACAAGGGTATTCCTGTTGGCATTAAAGAACATGAGGCCTCAAGTTGTGACAAATCTTGAGTTTTCGTCAACCTCAGATCAAACAACAATACAACAATTTTGTGATTAGTTTAGTTAGATGTTGAACTGTATATTAATGCAACAACTTGGAAAAGGGAATACACTTCGCAACCTCTTCCCACTCATTCTCTCTTATAGGATGAAGCTCCTATATTCTCAAAAACTTATAAGATCTTATGATTTTATTTCAGACTTGAACAATACCTTTTCTCACATTTCATTTCTAGATTTGTTAAAAAACTCCCCTGTGCATCACTCCACATTGCTAGATGTATTGGGTCTTGGTCACCTAATCCATTTTATGCCTCTACCTAGGGCTCAAATCAATCATATTGATTTCTATAGACATCCTCCAAGATAGAGTGATAGGTATATTAGGTTTGTCGTTGATATAAGAAATATGTCATATGACGCTTAAATAGACGAAAGAGGAAATCCTGATTTATATTTTCAAGTTTGGGTCAAAAAAAAATTGGATCAAGAGAGTTGTGATTGATGACATGGAAGTTTTAAATGTATTCCCCTTAACTTTCTTGCAGAATTTAAGATATGGGGAGACTAACTGCTCCTGTACTAGAAACACGTTGTAAGGGTATAACAATCTCAAATCCACCTTAATTGGAACTATAGATTTTCCTATATCCCTTAGACCGAAATTTTTTCTAGCTAAGTTTTACATCTTTAACCACCATTTCATTAAATTTAGACTAACAACCAATTTTCTAGACTTCCAATAATGTGATTATTTGTTTTATAAACATGAAATTTGGTTTCATATTATGTGATTATCAGTTTCCAGTTGTGATAATATTGGTTTCTAATTGTGTGATTATCAGTTTCTAGTTATGTTGTTATTAGTTTCAAAACATGTGAATATTTATATCCAATTGTGTTATTATTTTTTTCAACACATGTGAATTTTGGTGACCAATTATTTTATTATTGAGTATTTTCACTTTAAAGTAGAATGAGAAGCGTCACATTCTTTTCCTTATTGTTTTTAACTTCCCCATTCTATCTCTAGATTTTTTTGTCTCATATTTCCTCTTGAATATTTATCACTTTTCCATAGAATCTACATTTTTCATTTGACATTTAACTTTTATGGTGAATGGAAGGTCTTCTTTTCCCCTTTTTGTTTATTCACTTTTATATATAATGAGAGGCCTCCCGTTATCCCTCTTGATTGATTTTAAACTTCGATTGATTGATCTAATACTAAAAAAATCATTCATTTCCATTTGTTAATGGCTAGAAAGAACAAACTAATTTATTCATCGGGATCCACAAGGAAAGGATAGATTGAGGTGCATTAGATGTAAAACACATTGATCAAGATTGCATAAGTATTTTTCAATAACCGATGTCAAGAAGAATTGAACTTTTGACTTGTGGCTTCCAGTTGGAAAACCTATCACTATTTTGTAAGAATGATTTTATTTATTTTTTTAAATTTTAATTTTATAGTAAATAAAATTTTCATGTACCAATGTTTTGACTAAAAAACACCATCAATGGTTGGGTAAAAATTGGAACTTTTTTTTTGTTTGAAACCTGGTAGATCATAGACCGCTATCCCACGGGTGAGGTGGGAGGACTTCTTTGGATAAGTGGCCAAGGATTGAGGGGTTCCATTCCACCAAATTCTCTTTGGGCATGATCCCAACCACATCCCTTATTATGGTATCTCCTAGCTTCACCTTAATTGAGAATTGAACTTGGGTGGGCTCTGTAAGAGCCAATTATCTTTCACGATTGAGTCAAATTCATTTTGATGAACAATTTTTTGTTGAAACACTAGTTAAAAATTACACGCGGTTACAAATATTTAAAAAATTAAATTTATTTTGATATAATAGAACTATTATTACTCATGCTTCACTCTAAGGTTCACCTGATAAGACTTGCTAGGTTTAATAAGACCCGTGCCACCATGTGGGTAAGAGAAACATTGAAAAACAATAGTATGAAGTAATAAGTCATCCATTATCCTTAATTTTTATCACAACAGTTCACCAAAAAAAATTCTATGGGATATTTACCATGATGTTGCCAAGATTGGCTAGCTTCCATATCATGGTATTTTGTGGCTCTAGATCAAGGGTAAGGTAGGACTATAAACAACCAATCATTAGGTTTGTTATAAGGGTAAGGTAAAATTATGTTATCACTTACGTGAAAAAGTTATCTAAGTTAAATCCAAATTTTACTCACTATGGATTTAACATATTTTCGATGTATTACCAATATTTATATTTTCATACTAGGTTTTAAAATGTGTTGAATTGTTTTTAACTTTCCGAGTTCATTTTTAACTTGTAATAATGAAAAATAATTCATTATTTTTAATGGGTTAATATTCATCTCTCAAGTGTCAATCACCTAATTACAAATTTGTTATCAACCTTAAATGACCAAATTACTGGAGCCAAGACAGAACATAGTCAACATTTATGAGCACCCATATACGTTTATCAAATTTCTTTATATTGGAATAGTCCCCTATTTTATTTAATTAAATTTATTCATTATAAATACACCCTTAGACATTAACTCCTAAAAATCTATTACTTCCTATTCTATGGGAGGAAAAATGAATAAAGAGGAGGATTTATTAAAAAAAAGTAACCCTAATTCATCCTCACCATCAACCAAACAATTAGGGATCATCAAGAATTTTTGTGGAGGATCAGTGTTTGGGAAAATTGTTCCAACATTTCTCCTGCATACGATTATTTTCTGCATTTGAGATCTGTTTTGTGTTGTTTTTAAACCATCTTGGATATTATTTTCATTTCTTGGCTAAGAAGATAGCTCTCTTTTATTGGAATGATTCAGTTTGAATCTTAAATTTTAAAGGATTCATCCAAGCCTTTTAAACATTTGACAAGCTTGAAAAGAGGGTTTTTCATATCTAGGGCTAGAATTTAAAATTATTTGTGCCTGCCAAATCAAAATCTACTGATGGATTAGCTCTTTCAAGTGGCTATAAATTCCAAATATATTTATAATCTGTTCATATATATATATATATATATATATATACAGATATATATATATATACAGATATATATATATATATATATATATATATATATATATATATATATATATATATATGTCTATTATGTTTTTATATAAACCACTTAAAAATAACTTACGATTTTAAATATTTGTATCCTGTCATTGTCTACGATTTTTTTTAAAATTCACTTGTAATATAAATTTAAAATAATTTTTCATGTGTATCGAGAAAGAGGATTTGTCCTAGCAAAATGGGCATTGAAAATTTTTGAGCCAAAATGGGAGGATTAATTGTCCAAACTGTTTAGAAATTGGTTCAAAAGATTTTGACTAATTGTAATAAGATAAATAATGTAATATAGATCTAGGTACTTGAGAGGAGGGTTTTTCCTATCAAATTGCGTAATGCCTCAATAATTTTGATCCAAAATTTTGCAAATAATAGTCTCACCGTTGGGTGAAAAATAATGTCATGCATAATGCAAATGGATCGAGAGATCTGGCATTTGGACCTTACCTTGCAACTCAAGATTGTAAAATTATGAGATTTTATGCAGATCTGTACAGTCATACATGTTATCGTTCAAAGTATCCTAGTAGTATTGGGTTGTGAGTAACTAGAAGTGGATGCCACTTAGATTGGGTTATGAGTATCCCATTCAAGTTACCTATAAGAATTCATTTTGGATTGGCTTGTTCATGGGAACTTCAAATCTTACCTCCTCTTTCTCAAATCCATTTACCCTATCTTTGTGGTAGTAAACACTCGTAATTTTTCCTCTCAAAGCATATAATATAATTGTAGCAAGATGAAAATATCATATCCATTATGACCTACAATATCCTTATTTATCTACTCAACCTTCCCTATTTTGGCCAGACCTCATGTGTAAAGTCTTGGATCAAGTTTTTCTTTGTCAATCCATGTATTTTGGCTCAGCTAGAGTTTTATCCTTTTTACCTTGTTTGACACATGTCTTGATTGTTTGGATTTGCATGTGGTAACAACAAGTTGTTTATTGCAGTGGCATAATTTTTATAGGTTTTCAACCTCAGATCATGATTATGGTGTCTCACCATCAACTCAGGATCAAATCAGATGTGGTATCATAAAATGAATCTAAGCCTAGATTTGATCATCATAATTTTCTGAGCATCTCATGCTACAATTCCACCTCATCCTCAAATCATCATTTGAGGAGAAAAATGTTAATGAGGTTTAAATTTATGAGACTTATATAGTTAAAAATTTCCGATATATAACTAGAGGGAGGTGTAAGTATCAATTGTAGTTGTGAGATACTTACATCATCGGTCGAGATATTTGGTTTGAGCTTGGCCATTTAGAGCTCACCATTTCTAAATGTTGGTAAGGTGTTTTTTTTCTTAAACTTTGGATTTAATTTTCCACATGGGTTTAAATTTGAGTTGGTTTTCTCTATCTAATGTATGTTTTCATTTATCTTTATCTTGTTTCTCATTCGAGTTGTGCTTGTTCATCCTTGAGTTGCGTCTCTTTCTTCTTTAGCGAGCCTTGCATTATTTTCCATTTGAGATTTGATATAACAAGAAATAAAATTTAAGGTAAACTCTATATTGTAATGTAACAACAAATAAATAAGCAAATATTAACATAAATAGATGTTAAATATTTTCGAGGAGATCAATTTTTTTTGTAATGTAGCCAAATTATGAATAAACTTGATATACTGCAAATAATATGAACTTCAAAAGAAAATAGATCTCCTTCTTTGTTATAAAATAATGAATTAAAATTTTTCCTAAGTAGGAAAACAAATTCCAACTCGAGTTGAGAAGAAAACTCTGACTCACTTGACTAAATCTACTCTAGGTTGCAGAAATTACTATTTTTAGCAGTTTACTAGAACCTATTATTCTTAGTAAATTCGCATGCTTATTCGTATGGGCAAAGAAACTGCCATGCATATTCTACATTCCTATATTATAGTAATCTCCAACTTTCTAACTCATAATCTAACTAATAAACTAAAATTAACTAATGCCTAAAAATAGGAAAAAACTGAACTACAACTTTCATCCTATTTTTCGGCCTCAAGATGGGTTTAGGGCCTGAAAATGTGCCAAAACTTGCCCCAAATGGTAGAGAAGATTTCTGATGCATTCCTCTCATTGGAACATGTGGTTTAAGAAAAAAGGTACTCAAACAGTCACCTAGAGCTCAAGTTATGACCTTGCCAAGTTCCTACTAATTTTGGTGCATCATTCTCCCCTCCTTGAAAAAAATATAGCTCCTGCAAGTTGTCTTCTTCAAACTACTTCCATTTATCTGTATCAAACTTCTTAATCTCCCACTCTAATACCCAAGTATCATCCTCATGTTCCAGTCCTTTCCAATCTACCAAATATTTGTTGTATTTCCCATGGCACGTGTCCATTGTTTTCTTATCTAGAATCTGATCGAATTCTTATTTATTCTTCATCGGAACCTGCTGCCTCCAATATACCACTTCATCAATAACATCCCCTTTTACACCATTCCCATGAAAATAATACAAATCTGAAACATTAAACACTGAAGAAATATCAAAATTCCCTAGCAATTCTACCTCATAAGCATTATCGTTTTTTTTTTCATGATTTTGCAGGGACCAATCTTCTTGTATTTCAACTTGTTTTAGGTTCCTTTTGGAAACCTTTCCTTCTATAGATATACCATAACCAACTCACCAACTGTAAATATCTTTCTTCATCTATGCACATCTTCTATTTCCTTATACTTATCATTACTATTCTGTAGCTTCTTTTGTACTTCTTCCTGCAATTGCTGTATATGTTTGGCAAATGCTTTTGCATCATCACTAAATCTGCCATTAAATGGTAGTTGTACAAAATCTAACATCCCATTTGGATTACTCCCATACATAATTGAAAATGGAGAATTTCTTGTGTATCTATTTATGGAACTATTATCTACAAATTCAGTTTGTGGTGATGCTAAGTCCCATTGTTTCGGATTTTCCCCAATGATGCACCTTAAAAGGTTTCCCAAACTACGATTTACCACCTCTGTTTACCCATAATTCTGAGGATGATAGGCACTACCAAACTGTAGTTTAGTTCCCAATTTCTTCCATAAAGTCCGCCAAAAGTGACTTAAGAACCTAGTGTCCCTATCTGAAGTAATGGTTTTTGGAACACCATGCAAACAAAAAAATTCTCTAAAAAACAAATCTACTATGCATGTCACATCACTTGTTTTATTGGAGGCAGTAAAATGAACCATCTTAGAAAACTTATCATCAACCACAAAAATTGAGTCATTACCTCATTTTGTTTTTTGTAATTCCAAAAAAAAATCCACACTCAGATCTGTCCACGACCGTTTAGGAATAGGCAATGGCATATACAACCCTTTATTTTGTGCATGGCCTTTCGAGACTTGGAAAATTTGACATCTCCTCACATATCTTACCACATCTCTTTTCAACATTGGCCGATAGTATTTCTCTACTACCAAGGCTATCTTTTTATCTTTACCAAAATGCCCAGCCAATCCTCCTCTATGAAACTCTTTCACTATATTATCTCTCATAAACCCAACTGGAATACATAGTTGGAGTCCCTTGAATAGGTAGCCATCCTGTAAAATATACTCATCCAGGAAATCTCCTACATTATTTGACAATGGACGAATTAACCTTTCAACAATATCCTTGAAATCAGTATTAGAAGAATAAAAACCCTTGATTGCTTCAAAACCCACCACCTAATTTTCCATAGTGGTAAACAAAGTCACATGCCTACTCAATGCATCTGCAACTTGATTCTGTTTTCTAGATTTATGTTTTAGAGAAAAAGTATAACCCTACAAAAATGATACCCACTTTGCATGCCTAATATTCAACTTCTTTTGGGTATTCACATACTTCAGGGCTACGTGGTCTGTAAATAACACAAACTCCTTAGGCACTAAATAATGCCTCTAATGCCTTAATGCTTGTACAATTGCATAAAATTCCACATCATAAATAAAGTAGTTCTTTCTTACCTCATTTAGTTTCTCACTAAAGAAAGCTACTGGCTTTCCACCTTTACTCAGAACAACACCAATACCCACATGTGAGGCATCACAATCAACCTCAGACAACTTATCAAAATCTAGTAATGCTAAAATGGGTGCTTCTATACCTTCTTCTTTAAGAACTGAAAACTATCCTCAATTTCCTTTGTCCATAAAAACTCCCTTCCTTTTGTGCAATCTATTATAGGTGCTACAATACTACTGAAATTTTTAATAAATTTTCTGTAAAATGTCGCTATACCATGAAAGCTTCTTACCTCTGCTATACTCCATGGAGTAGGGCTTCAATAATTGCCTATATCTTTTTCGAGTCCATCTATTCCCCATCTACTGAAATAATAAAGCCCAAGAATACAAAAATCTCTTGCATAAATGTGCACTTCTTCATATTTGCATAGAGTTTCTCTTTCCTTAACACTTCAAATACCACCCTTATATGCCTCAAATGTTCTTCTTTAGTTTTATTAAAGATCAAGATATCATCAAAATAAAAAACAACAAACTTACCATTATACTCCCATAACATGGTGTTCATCAATCTCATAAAAGTCCTAGGTGCATTGGATAACCCAAATGACATCACCAACCACTCATATAATCCATTTCCTGTCTTGAATGTTGTTTTCCACTCATGTCCTTCTATGATCCAAATCTGATGATAACCACTTCGAAGATCAATCTTGGTGAAATAATTAGATCCAACAAGCACATCCATCATATCATCAAGGCAAGGTATTGGGAACCTATACTTGATTGTAATTTTATTGATTGCTCTACTATCTGTGCACATTCTCCATGTTCTATCCTTATTTGGTGTTAATAAAGTTGGTGTTGCACATGAACTCATGCTCTCCCTTACAACCCACTTTTGCATGAGATCTGCCACTTTTGTATTCAACTCTACATGTAATTTTGGGCTCATCCTATAAGCCGCTTGATTTGGGACTGAAGACCCTGGAATCAAATCATTATGGTGTTGAATATCTCTTTTGGGTGGTAATCCATCTAGTAGATCATCAAGAATAACATTTGAAAATTCTTCTATTAATTCTGCTATTTCTGTTGGTATTTGTGCACTTACAAGTTCATCCTTATTTGCGACTAGTGAATAACAAAAACCAATTGCCTTTTCCTCCTTCACAAATTCCTTTGCAGAAAGAATATTTTCAGCCTTCCCCTCTTCCTTAAGAGGTAGAAAAATGATTTTTGTGCCATCCTTCCAGAAATTATAAGTATTCTTTCCCCCATCATGAATAATTTTTCTATCAAATTGTCATGGTCTTCCTAGCAACATATGACATGCATCCATAGGAATAACATCACACCAAATCTCATCCTTATAACTGTTCCCAATAGAAAAGCTTATTAAACATATCTTATCAACAATAACTTCATTACCCTTATTAAACCGTGCAATACAGTAAGGGTTAGGATTCTTCAGATAATGCAAACTCAATTTTATCAACCATCTCATCTGGAACCATGTTCTCGCAACTACCACCATCAATAATAATACTACATACCTTTCCTCCTGAAGTGCATCTTGTTCTAAAAATATTCGTACACAACCATGCATCTCCCTTGATCTCCTTTATTGGAGCAATCATCGTTCTCTTGATCATCATATTTTCTCCAACATCTGGTGGAATTTCTAGGTCCTGTTCATCTTTTACTTGTTCAGCTTCAACAAAATTTACTCTTGGATCATCTCCTTTCCTTTTTTCATGTGTATAAGTATGTGGGCATTCAAAATCTCGATGCCCTTCTTCACCACATCTGTAACAAACAAATTGTCTTCATGGAGCCTCCCATCATTTATCACTAGAATATCCTCTGCCCTAGAAAATCCTCTACCTCTTTGTTGATTCTGTAAATCTTGTATCGTATCCTCTTGCTTTTCCAATCCCCGAGATGATTCTCCCCTACCTTGGCCAAAACCATCTCATACCCAAAAGGAAGATGAGGCCCCCTAGTCATTCCAGGTGATATCCTAAAACTTTGACGATTTTATTTTTCCTCGGCCTTTAAGGCTAATTGATAGGCATCCTCCATGTTTTCAATCATATGCATACTTATCTCATCTTGAATAGAAATTTTTTATCCATTTACATACCTTACAACCATTTTTTCCTCAATTTCTTCACGATCTACTTGAATGGACAACTTGTAGAAATCATCTGTGTATTTTTACACTATTTTAAAGTTCTTTCTGAGATTCTAAAACCTCGTGTAAAGGGTTTGCGCATAATCCATAGGGAGAAATTTATCTTTAAACTTCTTCTCCATCTTACTTCACGTCTTAATTCTTTCTTTCCACTTTCTTGGCCGCTCTTTTTGTAGGTGATCCCACCATAACATAGCATGAGATTTCAATTTCGTGTGATGCAAATTTTACCTTATTTTCTTCTGACATAGCTTTCCACTCAAAAAAATTTCCCATGCTAGTCAACCAGTCTATCAGCTCCTCTGGTTTTAGATTACCACTATACTCTAAAACATCAACTCTTATTCCATCATTCTTTCTTTCTAATGCTTGAAGCATCCTTTCTTCAAAATATAATGGTGGTGCTTGTGTTTCCTCTTCACAAACTTCTTCTTCATCCGTGTCATCTCCACCTTGATTTCCTCTCTAGGTTATCATTACAGCAAACACAACAACTTGTTTCTGCAAATCTTGCATATTTCTATTCATCTGGGCAATACGAACTACTCTTCCTCTTCCTCTTCCTACCATTTTTTTTAAAAATACTTTTAACTTGCTCTGATACTAGATAATGTAGCCAAGTTATGAATAAACTTGATATGCTACAAATAATATGAACTTCAAAAGAAAATAGATCTCCTTCTTTGTTATCAAATAATGAATTACAATGTTTCCTAAATAGGAAAAGAACTCCCAGCTTGAGTTTCCAATAAAACTCTAACTTGAGTAAATCTACTCTAGGTGGTGGAAATTACTATTTTTAGTAGTTTACTAGAACCTGTTATTCTTAGTAAGTTTGCATGCTTATTCGTACGAGTACAAAAATTTCCATGCATCTTCTATATTCCTAGATTATAGGAATTGCCAACTTTCTAACTCATAATTAAACTAATAGAATAAAATTAAGTAATGCCTAAAAATAGGAAAAAACTGAACTAGAACTTAAATCCTATTTTTTCACCTCAAGATGGCAGAATTAGGGCCCAAAAATGTGCCGAAATTTTCCCCAACCGGTAGGGAAGATTGTTGCTACGTTCATCTCAGCAAAACATGTGGTTTAAAAAAAACATACTCAAATGGACACTTAGAGCTCAAGTTATGACCTTGTCAAGTTCTTGCTAATTTTGGCGCATCATTATGGGACCCAAAAGATAAAAACAAGATAGCCAAACACAACAAAGAAACCGGCCCAAAACCATTAATTATATTTTTTCTCAATTTATTTGTTAATCTTGAGCATTCTACTATGGATTTTAGTCAAGTAATATGTTTTTTTTCCAATCTTATACGAAAATATCTTAGTATTATAATTTACTTCTCCACTTTTGACCCTAGTATTTTACTTAAAATATGTAACCAAACTTTTCACAAAATTGAATCCTAATTCTTGCTCAAATATTTTTACATTTTTTCAAGCTCTAAAGTGTAAGGGTGTTTTTGAAGAGGGCTTGAGTAAGATGGATTTTTTTTATTCCTCTAATTTTTTTGTTTTATTTTAACAGGGCACTAGATGCATTGGATTTGGGATTTTTTAATAACCTTGAAATTTGAAGATTTTGAAGTTTGAACTTACAAGATTGGCAGATGGAAGATGGAAGCTTGAAATCATTTTCTACATACTTGTAAGTGATTCATTGGTATCACTTTCTTTAATATTTTTTTTAGATTATAATTTGAAGTTTCATTTTAAAATTGTCTTAAAATTTAATGATTTTTATGGATCTTTAAATTAATTAGTGCAACATTAATTTTTATTGGAATAATCAATCTTGTGAAAAAATAAGAAATTGTTTAGTCCAATATATTAGCAAGAATTAAATAAAATGCATACTCAAGACTATTATAAAGATCAATAAAATACATAAAAAAACATTTAACTTAATTTATGTGTTTTGCAATTATTTGTAAAAACAAATTCAACTTACATATTAAATTTTTAACACCAAATGACATCGATATAAATTTTAACATGTAACATTGAACGTAAAAATCTAGTGTTGCTCCCTGCATACATATTTTATGGCTTCCATCACAACACAAAAATTAATCTTAAAGAAAATGTATAAAACAAAAATAAATATAATACTCATATATCATAGGAATTATATTACCTATGAAATTTTTCATAAAAAATTGTGGTGTACAAATAAAATCTTGTCACAAAAACATGAGGGGATTTATCGTAGTCATGATTTTTATTTCAATAATAAATGATCCTTTACAACATTCTTATGGTTATTGCACAACCATGAAAACACATTAAAAATGGTCAAATTTAAATCACTTACACTAATGCATGAATGACCATATTTCTTTTGTCACAAAAACATGAGGGGCCTTATCGTAGTAATGATTTCTCTTTTAATAATAAATTATCCTCTACCGCATTCTTATGTTTATTGCACAACCATTAAAACACATTAAAACTGGTTAAATTTAAAGCACTTAAATTAAAACATGAGGGGCTTTATTGTAGTCATGATTTATCTTTCAATAACAAATGAGCCTCTATCGCATTCTTATGTTTATTGCACAACCATGAAAACACATTAAAACTGGTAAAATTTAAATCACTTCCACTAATGCATAAATGACCATATTTTACAACCATTTTATTTCAAAGAGATATTATTAGGAACCATATTGAAATGAATGAATTAAGAGGTTAAATGGTTTTGTTACCATTCTGCTAAGGAATATATGATTTTTTCATACAATGGATATCCATCAAGATAAAGATAATATTATTCAAAAACAATATTATTAATGATTTCTTAAAACATATATTTCCATAATCTTAAGTGCAAAAAAATATACATTTTCATAAAACCCATAACTTGATACAAGATAACATATCACATATTGTATTTGAAACAAAAAATCATTACCTATAATAAATCATTCAACATCATCACCACTTTGGCTATCCTCAATTTGTTGAATTTCCGATTGATATTCTTTAATGGTTGCATGTCACTTTTCTATTATTCTTATTATTTCTCAATTCCATCCTCCTTTTGTTGACCAAGAAAAAATTATACTATTCACATCTATAACACTTGTTCCTTCATTTCGTTCTTTCCATTATTTTGCTTTGTGTAAGCAATCCTCATACAATTTTTTTTATGATTTCATGTTTGCAATTCGTGTCCACAATCAAACCTTTACCTTATATGTCTCACTCCTAGTATCTTTACAATGTTAGACATCCCTTCTACTTTACCAATCGATATTGGGATTCTGTTTGATCTTTGTTGTATTAAAACAAATTGGCCATGTACCACATTTGCCTCTGGATTGAATTCATCTCTTGGTTGTTTACATTTAGGTCCCACATAGATTTATTCACTGGTAAGGACATTTTGTCTCACGTAATCATCCAAGGGAAAATGAAAATCATTATTGGTATTTGATCATTGTCTATTTCTTAGCAAAAAACACCTTTTCAACACATATCTATTGATGAAGGGATTATCTAAAGAATCTAAAATATTTTCCCAATACCTTATCTTTGGTAACCATAATGTTTTCCCTCCATCTATATAAATTTTACTTCATCGACTTATATAGGCACTTATTAATGTCTTTATTTCATCCATATCTTCCAAAGTCTTAAATGGTGCTAGTTGAGGTTTCCCTTTAGGTAATTATGGGCTTCCATCAAGAAACTAATGCCAGACATTGATAGGATTAGATGATCGAAGATCCCTTTTTGTTGATTTTTATTAAATCATTGGTATTCCATTTATGACATGTAATTTTAAGTATTGAGGCTTGCTAAGACCCACTATCACATGACTCCCATCTAGTAAATCTGGCCCCACATAGGCTTTAAAATAAAAGACATTTTCAATCAAGTATGGTGTGAATGAACTTGAATCAACATGACATGTTCTATATGCATCCATGATTTGTGGTATAGAATATGTATCTTCTCACCATAATGTAGCAGATAATCTCCAAAAGGTTCCATTAATATCTTCATGGGTGTCTCATATTGGTAGAAAGCTTACATACACTACATTAAAAACCCTTCTGAATGTCAACATTGATACGAAACCAAATAAATAATGATTTTTATTATCACTTGAAGCATTTTCTAGTTGTAAGTAGAGGATTGGTGGAAATTTTTTAAGTGAAAAACATGTTTTAGATACATTCTCTAAAACAAATTGCAGTGTTATACCCTTATACACTTGAAAGTTTTCATATGAATCATTTTCTAATAATGCATCGTGTAGTAGTTGTTTTAAAGACCCGGTCTTATACAATAGGTGCCCATATACATCAACCAATGGTTCTTCAAGCATGCAAAGGCACAAGGCTATTGATGTCGCTATGAAGTTTGAACCTCTTTCTAGAAATGGAAGGATAAAGTGTTTGAAACCCCTTTTCTTGTGTCTATGATTAAGCATACCTATTAAAAGTACCGAGAGGATCCAAACATTACTAACTTACTTCTAATTCTTCCCCAACCTTGGTATGGAATTTTTCATCTTTTCCATCTTATCATGCACAATACTTAAGAATTTTTTAGGGTTTTCCTCAGTTTCAATCCTGTCGGCATAATAGTCTATGCAACAACATGTGATCTAATCATTGTGAAATTTTGATACTTTTATAACCGCTTGATTGTTTCTACATCAGTTGTATCTTTTCATTTTTTTTCAATATCCACACAATCATAAAACTTTGCAAATAATTTATTCTTCACAATTGAAACGTCTTGGAAATGTTGGGACCATATCTTGTTAAATTTTGACGGTGACACTAGAGGAAAATTTAGGATTTCATGATCTGCATTACACTTTTTAAGAATTGAGTATTGGGTATATTTTTCTAGCAACATCCTGATAGGAACTCTTGTTCCATCATGATTTACAAAGCGAGTCAAATGAGGAGCTATATCTTAATTTTTGTAAACTATTTTTCTGATACTAGTAATTATTGTCATAGCATTTGGCCTTGATTTTTTTAAACGAACATTACCTTTCACTGCTCTGATATGACCATTCAAAAAATATTTCTTGTATTTAAAGAAGTTCCTTCTAGGTATTCCAAAAGCATTAAACCAATAAGTTTGACATACATCAACGGTGTCAAACTTCATGGTAAGAATGTTTCTATTCCTTGTTATGTCATCTATCTTTATGGATCCAGTTTCTCCCAATGAATTCAAATCAAAATATCTTCTTGAATCCTCACTCATATATCTATACTTGCACCAACATCTATTGATTGATCCACTAGGTATTATGGAGCTAAGACATTTATTTTGGAAACAAATCAACTACTTTATCCAAGAAATATAATTCATATTTATCTTCAGTATATCTTTCATTTGACATATTGACATTTTATGCGATTGGCTTCAAATGTTTATGATGTCTATATGGAATTCTTGTAATAGTTGGTGTATATGTGTAATTCATAACATCAATAGGAATTGGACATTCCAATTGAGGAAGTGATTCTTCTAATGCACTCCACATATTGATTTCTATCTCCTTTGGAAATTCCTTCATTTTCACATCCATCAATGAACCACTAAGGTATGCTACTTGATTTGTAGGCCATTGTATGAGAGGACCTTATGATATGGTGCATGTGAAGCAAGAATGGTTGAATACAATATTAACAAGAATCCTAAAATGATTTACATCTAACAACTTAAAATGAACCATATCTCCCTCAAGTACATTTTTAATTGTCCCCTCTCCAACATATTTTTTTTCCTTTGAATAAAGATGGATTAACTTTGCCTTTAAATTCCTCTGAATTTCAATTTGTGATCACATTCATTTGATGAGGCAAAAATTTTTAATGCAGCCCTTTTTTTGACCTTCAGTGCAGACCATGTATTTTTATTCACCAATTATTCTATTGGCCATGCTATTATACTGTTTGGTTTCAATGATGAAGAACAAATATTAAAAGAAATTAATATATTCTCCACCATCACACCAAACACTAGAGGATCAAACTTCTCACCTTGAACTATGTGGTCCTCGATCACATTTGATATAAAATCCGTAACTATATTATCTCCATGTGGATAACAATGTTGTTGAAGTATCACATTCTCTATAGTAAAATGGATCTGATATTTTTTATATGTGTTATTAATGTGCTCATTGTATTCAATTTCAACATCATATTAATCAATTACATCCATTGAATTACAATTCAATTTTTCATCTATATCATTGATATCAAGTATTGATGAATCATCACGTGTTAACATTTTCTTCTCATTCCATGCAATATATACCCTTTATGTTTTATGTTTGCCGATGTTTTTAATTCATCAAAAAAATAAGGAATCCAAGCTTTCCCATCCTATAATTTATCTACAGTAATGACAAATAAACCTCCTGCCATTACTCTGAAATATAGAGTTTTTCTACTTGATTAAACTCTTCCCTCAACAAATTTCAATGCTTTTGAAAATAAATCAACATGTTGTGCTTCTTCAACTATATGAGGCATTATGGGAAATCTATAAATTTTAAAAAATAGACTAACACATATAAACATAATATATAGATAAAAGAGAGGAAAGTATAAAGAAAATAAAAACCAAAGTGATAAAGTTTACATATTATCTAGTATAAATTATAATTCCCATCAACACGAAATTTTCCATGTATAGGTAATAAAATCCAAAATATCGAGTACAAATTTAAAACTAGATTTAGATGTTTCTTATTTAAACATGTTTTATGGTTCTTACATGTTTTTTAATGCAACATAATTTAAAATCAACAAATACAATAGGGTAATGGGGAGCCTCGTAATCTCTATCTTTATTTATTTTCACTTTAAGAGGCCTCTCATTCTACATCTTAAGTGTTTCTTCACTTTGATGTAGAATGGAAGAGTTCTCATTTTCAGTCTTAACTATTTTTCCTTTGAAGGTAGAATGGGAGGAATCTCATTCTTACTCTTGATTATTACTACATGTTCTGCGTTTCTTCATTTTGATGTAAAATGGAAGATCTTCCATTTTTTATTTTTGAATATTTTTTCATTTGAATTTAGAATGGGAGACCTCCTATGCTAACAATTTTTTTTTCAATGTGAACTAGAATATAAGGTATCTAATTCCCCTTATATATATTTTTTTACTTTGAGAAAATTATGTCTTTCTATATCTCTTGTGACTGATCGTTTGAACTATTTTTTCACTTTAAGTCAGAATGAGAGGCCCCAAAATATAATTTTTAAGAATTTATTACTTCTATAGAGAATAGGAGGCCTCTTGTTCTTCATCTTGATTATTTTGTTTACTTTGAGCAATGATGAGAGGCCTTGAAATGAGAGGCCACTAATATCGTTTTTGAGAATTATTCATTTTTGAGGAGAATGGGAGGCTTCCCATTCTCCTTAGTCATTATTTTTACATTTTTAGGGATAACAAGAGGCCTTACATTTTTATTCATTTTGAGGTGAATGGGAGGCTTCCCATTCTTCGTATTGATTATTTTTATACTCTAAGGGTTAATGAGAGAACTTACAGTTTTCTCAATACCCTTTTTAAGAATGGATCAATTTTAGGGAGAATTGAGAGGCATCCCAATCTCCATCTTTATTATTTTTTTTACTTTGAGGGATAATGAGAAGTCCTTCAATGAGAGGCCCCCACTATCCCTTTTAATAATTCTTCACTTTCTAGGAGAATTGGAGGCCTCCCATTCTAAATATTCATATTTTTACTTTGTGTGATTATTTCTCTTTCTCCTTATAGATTATTTTTTACTTTGAGAGAATGATGTCTTTTTATATCTCTTGGGAATGATTGTTTTAACTATTTTTTCACTCTAAGTGGGAATAAAATGCCCCAAACTATAATTTTAAAGAATTTATTACTTCTAGGGTGAATGGGAGGCCTCCCATTCTCCATGGTTATTATTTTGTTTAATTTCAGAGATGATAAGACACCTTTTAAGAAATATTTACCTTCAAGGAGAATGGTATGCTTCCCATTCTCTGTCTTGATTATTTTTAGACTTTTAGGGATAACAAGAGACTAGACATTTTCATTCACTTTTGAGGGTAATGGGAGGTTTCCCATTATCCATGTTTATTATTTATTATACTTTGAGGGATAATGAGAGACCTTACATTGTTATCTATATACTCTTTAAGAATTATTCACTTTTAGGCAGAATCAAAGGCATCCACATCTCCATCTTGATTATTTTTTTTATTTTGAGGGATAATGAGAGGTCTTCCAATGAGAGGCCCCAACTATCCCATTTAATAATTACTCACTTTCAAGGAGAATGGGAGCTCTCCCATTTTCGATCTTCATTATTTTTTTACTCTAAGGGATTATGTCTCTTCCTCCTTAATTTTTTTTGTTTTACTTTGAGAGAATGATGTCTTTTAATATCTTTTATGAATTATTATTTGAAAAAACATTTCACTCTACGTTAGAATAAGAGTCGCCATAATATAATATATAAGTATTTATTACTTCTAGGGAGAATGGAAGTCTTTGCATTCTCCATCTTGATTATCTTTGTTTACTTTGAGGTATAATAAAATGCCTTCAAATTGTACACCAACAATACACATTTTAACAATTATTCATTTTTAAGGATACTGAGAGGCTTTCGATTCTCTATGTTGATTATTTTTATAGTTTAGGGGATAACAAGAGACCTTAAATTATCATTCACTTTTGAATATAATGAGAGGATTTCCATTCTATGTGTTTATTATTTTTTATACTTTGATGGATAATGAGAGACCTTACATTGTTCTCAATATCCTTTTTAAGAATAATTCACTATTAGGGAGAATCAGAGGCATCCCAATCTTCATCTTGATTACTTGGTTTACTTTGAGGGATAACGAGAGGTACTAAAATGAGAGGAACCCACTATCCCATTTAATAACTACTCACTTTCGAGGAGAATGAAAGGCCTCCCATTCTCAATCTTCACTATTTTTTACTTTGAGGGATCAAGTATCTTTCTCCTTGAACGTTTTTTTTTAATTTGAGAGAAAAATGCAATTTTATATCTCTTATGAATTATTGTTATAATTATTTTTTCACTCTAAATTGGAATGAGATGCTCCAAAATATAATGTTTAAGTATTTATTACTTCTAAGAAGAATGGGAGGCCTCTCACTCTCCATCTTGATTATTTTTGTTTACTTTGATGGATAATAAGAGGCCTTGAAATGAGAGGCCACCATATTCCCTTTTAAAAACTATTCATGTTTAAGGTGAATGGGAGGCTTCCCATTCTTCGTTTTGATTATTTTTTATACTTTGTGGGAACATGAGAGACCTTACATTGTTATTCACTTTTAAATAGAATTGGATACTTTCCATTCTCCAGAGTGTTGATTTTTTTTATATTTTGAGGTATAATGAGAGACCTTACATTTTTCTCAATATCCTTTTTAAACATGGTTCAGTTTTAGGGAGAATCAAAGGCAACCAAATCTCCATCTTAATTTTTTTTTTATTTTGAGTGATAATGAGAGATATTCAAATGAGAGGCCCCCACTATCTCTTTTAATAATATCTCACTTTTAAGGAGAATGAGTGGCATCCAATTATAATTCTACATTATTTTTTTAATTTTCGGGGTTATGTTTCATTCTCCTTGTAGATATTTGTTTCCGTTGAGAGAATGATGTCTTTCTATATCTCTTATGAACGATTATTTGAAATATTTTTTCATTTTAATTGTAGAATTTATTACTTCTAAGAGAATGAGAGACCTGCCATTCTCAATCTTGATTATTTTTTAACTTTGACTGATGATAAGAGACATTCAAATGAGAGGTTACCAATATCCCTTTTAAGGATTATTCAGTTTTAAGGAGAATGGGATGCTTTCGTACTACCCGTAAATTTTTCGCACATGAAAACCCAAAACCAAACAAGTGGTATATTAGAAAATATGGAATTATTTTTTTTTTTTATAAAAGACAGATGAAAAGTTAAGAAAATATGTAGGTTAACAAACAAACATCACTACAAATTTAATTAAATAATAATATTTAAGTAAGTGAATTGATTTAGGCTACGATAAGGTTTAACATACTTTCTCTTATATAGTCCTAAATATATCTCAAAAGAGTTATTTCCTAAGGTCAAGAAACAATTTAATTAATTAAAGCCCATGTCAAAAACCCCTTTTTTACACAAAGCTAATAAAGGAGACCCATGTGGTCAAATGATCACCCCCACCTACCCCCACCTAACTATCGTAGGGGATAAACTTGGCCCTTGGATGAAAACAATATGGACAATAGGATGGGAAAAATTCCAACTAAACATAAAAATCCTTAAGGGAGTCTTTTATTCTCCTTTCTTTTGTTCATTTCATTCATTCTTTGTTTTTGTTTCATAGGTTAAAGATGGAGGAAGAGGAGGAAGCCAAGGGTGAGGAGATTGCAAGCTTGGGGAATGGATACACACATCCTCTCAATATTATTTATTTTATTTTTATTATTTTCCCTTCTACCCTATTCAAGGGATTGTAAGAATTCCAATTTGTTAAAGGCAATATTCAACCAAGAATACCCATTTGGGTATTCTACATTTTTTCCATAGATCTATATTGTGTACTAAGTTCCATTGCTTTATTTTGAAAAACAAATCTCATTTGAAATATAAATACAAGTATGTATATACTCACAAACCTAAGAATAACTATACTCATTATATATATATATATATATATATATATATATATATATATATATATACACATACATACTTGTATGTATCTCTCTCTATATATATGTATGTATAAGTATATTTATAATTTTAATTTTAATTAAATATAAAAACCCAATGTGTGTGTGTGTGTGTGTGTGTGTGTGTGTAATAACAATACTAAAATTTTCTATATTAAAAGAAATTTTATGTGTGTGTGTGTGTGTGTGTTTGCTTACAAATCCACAGCCAAGGAGAGATTAGAGGTTATGTTTTAAAATTCTACTCAAGTTTCAATAGGTTCGGTGGGGGCTTGGCCCCCACCCAAGGTTTGTTTTCTATATAAATTATAAAAAAACTTAAAGGTGGGTTGGGGGATGTGGCACAGCCCCCACCCCAACCCATATTAATATGGATTGGGGTGGGGGCAGTTCCATCTCACCCAACCCACTTACTAATTACTGATTATAAAATACTAACTACTAAATACTAACTCTGCTCACCCCCTTCCCCCCCCCCCATAAACATGGTGCCTAAAACAAAAGTAGTACTTTTCATGTATAAAGTTTCCCCTTTTTTTATAAACTTTTATTTAATAAGAACATCCTTAGTATTAATTTCCATTAAAATTTCCACAGCCAATACCAGATATATTACTAAGATTATATATAATATATATATATATATATATATATATATATATATATATATATATATATATATATATATATATATATATATATATATGCTTATATAGGTATATATTTTAATATATGAATATATTATTATTAATACTTAATTCACTTTATTAATAACAAAAGAAATTTGTTTGATATATTAATAATATTTATATATTGGGAATATTAAAATGGTTGCATTTATTAAGATATATATACATATACATATACATATATATATATGATAACCCAACTACATTTGGTTTATAAAGATAAAGAAAGTTGTAAAAGAAAACATTCTATAAAATTTACTCAAACATAGTTATTTATTAAGCAGGAGGATGAATACATCTTACTTCTCTTATTGTAACATGTGAATATCGTTCTTTTGTATTTTTCCTATTAATACTAAATTAAAAGAATGAATGTGGTTCTTATTATATTCATTTAAAGCAAGATTTGGTGAAAATAAATAAATATCATTCTAATCACCACAACGAGTATGGGAAGAGATCATTATTCTTATTGAAATTTCCATCTATTACTCCCTTTTCCCAAAATGCTACAAAATACAACTAATTCATTTCTTTCATAACACATACAAGGAAACTATTTTTAACCACAATAGACTTTAATAAGCTTCGCAATGTTTTTATTTTGATATGGGAATATATCACATTAACAAAATTAACTTCTCAAAATTAAAAAAAGAGTAATTTTCCATCTCATGTCCAAACTTTCTACTTATCAAATAGTTGTAGTAAATTTGGTAATCCCTTCTTTTTCAATATTAATACATTCGAAAGACACATTTCTCACAAAAAACTTTATGAAGAGTTCACAAGATAGAGAGGATTTCAAAAATAACAAATTTCTCCCAAATTTACAATTTTCAAACATCCATTCAAGTGGAAAAATATAAATATGAATAAATTACAACAAGGCTATCAACAAAGAAAATTTACAAGTCTTCAAAAGTGGATGTCTTTCTCCCAATGGTAGCTCCAACTTTGGCATGCTTCAACTTCACAATGAGATCACAAACCAAGGAAGGGGGAGTGGGCAACACTCTCCACCAAACATTAAATAAATTAAGGGAAGAAGCCACTCCCTTAATGGACCCTGAGCCCCAACTAAGGAACCATGAAGGGAATTGAACAACATTAACAACTCTCATAAAGAGGCTTCTCAACAAAATTCACATACACGATGAAAAACTCACCAAGATCACATAAGCAACAAGTTCACACATGCACATCAAAATAAAGGTTTGAGAATAAAACCAAGTAGAGCAAGGGATATGGGAAGCCACCTCTTTATGCCTCCCAGGTGAAGTTGAAGTCTTGCCCTAAACCTCCAAGTGCACAAAAATAATCACACAATTCCTTACCTCTCCCTTACAACAAGCAACAAATCCATAAATCCCTTTTCTCTCCCCATAGGTAAGACTCCCATTCACACTCCCATAAATATGCATGCCTCATAGGAACTCCCTTTTCCCTCCCTAATGGTCCCATAATCCCTTCTCAACACACCCAGCTAAGGACAATTACTTAACCAACCCACACCAACACCCTCACAAGACAAACATACTTTTGACATGCACAAAATTTCTTACAACAATAAAGTAACATAGAAAAAAAGAGTGGAGGGCCTACCTCTCCATCAAGACCAAGAAGAAACTTCACAAGGTTATTCAAATCCAAGCCAAGCACTCCAAAAGATCCCAAATCCAAAATGCAAAAGAAGCAAAAAATGAGTAAGTAACCCCCATTCCAACCAAAAGTCACAAATAAATGAAATTGGGAATTGAGGATGATGAGGTGGCTCCATGTAGGATGCCACTTTAGCACCCCAAATCCTCACACTCAAGTCAAAACATCAAAACCAAGAAGAATCAATGCAAAAACAAGGACTATGACAACCCACATGGCTCAAAACTTGCACACCATGCTTTTAAGGGAAAAAATTAAATTTGGAAAGAAAGAAAATACAATTATTTTCCTTCTCCTACACTCAATGATGGACAAAGAAGTCAAAATTGAGCTTCCCAACCCATAGGTAAGGTTGTTGGGACAAATTAAGAGGCATGGGGCAAGCTTTTCTTATCCCACAAGTCTCCAAAAATGCCCCTCAAGTCAAAATCCTAATTTTGAACTTGTGGTGGAGTAAAATAATCCCAAAAAAACATAAATTCAGCTTACACAAGTACTACAAGATCACATCATTACCATAACTCACATCTCTAATTTGGTTAAACTAAACAAGAGGGATTAAGTCCAGTGAACACAAAGTTACACATGCTAATAAAGTGAAAAATTATCCAATTATAAAATACAGCAAACATAAATAATCAAATGCAAAAAATAAAGAAAGAAACACAATTCATCCCATGGCCACACGTGTGAAATCACCCCCATGGGTGACCTCCAAACTAGACAAGAAAGACACATCACAACACATCATTACACAAGTTGTCAATTTGGCCCCGTTGTTTAGTGCTCGACATCCTTCCGTGGTTGGTCTCCTATCCCCTTCGATGTTTGTGATAAAAATCATACACACAACAAATACCTGTCTGGCCTTTCAGTTGTATTAACAACATCGAGGAAATCATATATATATAAACTCCAAATTCATCAGCCAACATTTATCAATTTTACTATCCACCAATATGCCAAAATATAACTCTGACATCCATGATATTACAATTATTACCAATATCTCAAAAAAAACATAAGATGTCAGTATAACATCACTATCTAGTGCATCAAGATAAAAAATAAACATCATAGTGTCCATAATCCACACATCAATATAATTTAGTATGTACTGATCAATGTATCAAAATAAAATATCTGAACATCAGTCCAATAGTATCAATATCAAGATAGAATAGTGTCGAAGAGCAGTAGGCACTATAGCTTCCCATTATTCACGTTGATTATTTTTTTACTTTGAGGGATAACGAGATATCTTACATTTCTATTAGCTTTTGAAGAGAATGGGATGCTTCACATTATCCGTGCTGATTATTTTTTATACTTTGAGGGATAATGAGAGATAATACATTGTTCTCAATATCCTTTTTTAATAATTTTTAACTTTTAGGGAGAATCAGAGGCATCCTAATCTCAATATTTATTTTTTGTTTACTTTGAGGTCTACTTAGAGGTATTTAAATGAGAGGCCCCCACTCTATATTTTAATAATTTCTCACTTTCTAGGAAATTGGGAGGCCTCCCATTCAAATTTTTATTTATTTTTCTCTAAAGCATTATGTCTTATTCTCCTTGTAGATTTATGTTAACATTGAGAGAATGAGGTCTTTTTATATTTGTTTTTATTTATTGTTCGAACTATTCTTTCAATCTAAGTGGGAATGAGAGGCCCTAAAATATACTTTTGATTAATTTGTTAATTCTAGGGGAATGGGAGGCCATCCATTCCCCATATTGATTATTTTATTTACTATGAGGGATGATAAGAGGCCTTCAAATGAGAGGCCACAGATATCCCTTTTAGGAATTATTCAATTTTGTGCAGAACGGGAGGCTTCCCATTCTTTGTGTTGATTATTTTATACTTTGAGGGATAACGAGAGACTTTACATTGTTATTCACTTTCGAGAATAATTGGAGGCTTAACATTATCTGTGTTGATTATTTTTTGTAATTTGAGGGATAATGTTCTCAATATTTTTCTATAATAGTTCACTTTTAAGGAGAATATGAGGCATCCTAATCTCCATCTTGATTATTTTGTTTACTTTGAGGGATAATGAGATGTCTTCCAGTGTGATGCCCCCACTATCCCTTTTAATAATTTATCACTTTCAAGAAGAATTGAAGACCTTCCATTCCAAATGTTCATTATTTTTTTAATATGAGGGTTTATGTCTCATTCTCCTTGTAGTTTGTTTTTACTTTGTGTGAGTTATGTCTTTTTCTATCGCTTTTGAATGAATGTTTGAATAAATATTTCACTCTAATTGGGAATGAGATTCCCAGAAATATACTTTTTAAGTGGGAATAAAATTTAAGAAAAAAGGGTGAAAATAGAATGAGAAATTTTTCATTCTCTCTCAGCATTTATTTTTTAGAGTGAGGGAGAATGGAACGCCTCCCAATCTCCTTAACAATTATTATTTAATTTTTATTGAGAATAGAAAGGTTTATAATTTTGGGTAAATTATGATGCATCCAAATCTCCCTCATATTGAAAATATTTTCTTTCTTTTAAAAAGAATAAATAATAAATAAGGGGTATGGTAGGCCTCCCAATCTCCCTCCAAAAGATAAATAAATTCTAAAATAAAATGACAAGCTTATCATTCTTACATATATTTAATGTTCCACATTATGATATAATATGATGTATGTTCTATCTTAGAATAAAAATAATGAAGAAGGAACATCAAAGGCCTCCCAATCTCCCTTATTGTGAAAAATCAATCTAAAAGAGAATATGATCTAATATTTCACATTGAGGGAGAATGAGAAGCCGCTAGCTGTATGTATTGATTTTTATCAACTTTGAGAGAGAATGAGAAACCACCCATTGTTGTTTAATGTATAAAAATTAAAATATTGAATGTAAGGCATCCCATTCTCCTTCAATATGAAGGAGAGTAGAGGCCTCACATTCTCTTTCAAAAAAAAAGAATTTGATGTAGAATGGGAGGCCTCCCATTCATTATTTTAATTTCTATACTTTTAAAAAAGAATGGGAGGTTTCTATTTCTGTCATTTTTCACATTGAGGGAGAATAAGAAGCCCCCCGTTCTTGTTTAAATTATAAAAAATATAAGAAGGCCTTCTATTCTCCCTCAAATTAAAAAAAAAATATTTTTGAAGGAGACTGGCAGTCCACCATTCTCCTTCATAATTTTTTTTCATAATTCGAAGGAGGGTGGGAAGCCTCCCATTCTATTTCAAATTAAATAAAACAATTATGAAGGAGAGTGAATGCCTCCTATTCCCTTTCAATTTTTTTTCATTTAAAGGAGAATGTGAGCCCTCTCATTCTCCTTCAACAATTATTCTGTAATTTAAAGGAGAATGGGAGACCTCCCATTTATTATTTTAATTTTTATACTTTAAACAAGAATGAGAGGTTTCTCATTCTCCTTCATAATTGTTTTGATTATCTGAAGGAGAATATGAATCCTCCCATTCTCCTTCAAATTAAAAAATAATTATGAAGTAGAGTGGAGGCCACCCATACTCCTTCAAAATATATTTTTTAATTTGAAGGAGAATTGGAGGCCTCTCATTCTCCTTCAAATTAAAAAACCAACCATGAAGGAGAGTGGAGACCTACCATTCTCCTTAAATTTGTTTTTTTAAATTTGAAGGACAATGTGAGGCCTCCCATTCTTCTTAGAAATAGAAAACATATTAAAAGTCAGATTGGGAGATTGAGAAGTTACCCATTATGCATCAAGGTGAAAAATATTGTTAAAATTATGTTGATGGTTAAAGAGAATAAAAACATTGAACTTATTCAAATAAAGTAGTACATTTAATATTTTTTGATCGATTCATATTCTTTTTCTATTTAATTTTAAAATGTGAATGTTGAAGTTAATATATCACTCTTTTAACATTAAATATTCATATGCATATAACTCTAAACTTAAAAACCCACAATTTTTAAATTCTAAATATTTGTTTCTCGTGCATTGCATTTTAAAATGTGGGAGTTTGGAAATAGTTCATTACAAAATAAAATCAATACATGATTATTTTTATTTTTTAAAATAGAGAACAAGAAATAACAAGAATATTTGAAACTAAAATTCATACCAGAATATATACAAATTTGTAGGTATTCTTAATTTCTTTAAACATCTTTAATCATGGTTTTTTTCATTATAGGTAATTTTAATAATAAAAATAAAATCTGAAGCTTATTTTTTTTGTTTTTGAAAATAGAAGAGAAGAGATAACAAGAATTTTTGAAACTGGAAGTGATAGTAGAAGAACCAAATATTCTTATGTATTCTTATTTTTTAAAACATCTTTAATCATATTTAAATAAATATGTAAAATGTATAGAAATAGTTCTTGTAAAACATGTATTTCTATTAATATGAAGGTTTTCCTTTGCTACTAGAAACTAAGGTGCATGTAACTATGATATATTCCACTTCAAAGATAATCATAAATAATGTCATGTGCAGTTGAGATGAACTTCATATTTGTTGGATCGACCTTTAATTTTATTTTGAGATCGTTTTCAAATCTTGTAGCTGCACTACCAGGACTGAATGTTTTTTATCTTGAGATAACATTCAAATCATGTAGCCCCTTCCATTGATGAACATTATTTTTTGTTGAGATAAATTTCAAATCCTATTGTCACTTTGATGATTATAACAATGGATTGGGAGTTCATCATCTGGTAATCCTGCAAAAACTAAATTCATGAAATGGAAAAAATGTTTGACTTTTTTTAAAACCCATTTTATAGTGTTTTAGATGTTTTGTATGGATTTTTCAATTTTGAAATAATTGGGATGAATTTGAAAATGATAATAGGTGGGATGAATTTGAAAATCAAAATAGGAAGGATAACTATTTTTAATAGATAATCACTTTTTGACTCCTGTACAAATTTAAAAATAAAAAAAATGTTACGTTTAAAATTTATAATAGAAAAATATTTTAAATTCAAAATGAGGAGAGACAAGATTGAAAATGGAAATAGGCGAGATATCTAGTTTTTAGAAAATAATTACATTTTTACCTCATTATAATTTTTAAAATATAACTTGGCGGGATAGTTATTATTCAATACACATTTATGTATTTACTTTCGAATACCAAAAATAATTTAGATTTGAAAATATTAATTGAAATTTAAAATGATGGGTATTGAATTTGAAAGTTAAAATTAAAAAATTGATACAAAAATTAATAGAGTGGAAATAAATTAAATATAACTAGACAACATTTTAATGAAAATAAAAATAAAAATTAAAAAAAGGTTGATATAAAATTTTGAATAGGTCAAAACTAATAATTATAAGAAGTAGAATAAATAATTCTAAAATAATAATAGAGACAAATTATTTTATGTGTGATTAAGTGAGGTTTAAAAAATACTTGATTTTAATTGATTAGTTCTAAATATTTTTAGTGCATATTATTTAAACTATAGTCATTTAGGTATATTTTTAAATTTAACATGCTATATTTTAAATTACCTTGAAACGAGCTAGCTAGCAATTGTAAAATAAAGATCTAAAATAACTAACAATGTTAAATTAATGTAATAGTTTAACAATGTTTAATTAATAGAACTTTATTGATGTTGAAACTAAATTAAATATTAGAATATTATGTTTTTGATAGGTGAATGTTGATAAGTTCAATATCAGAATAATCACTATTATTTTTAATTAGTTTTCTAAAAAATCCATCATTACAATGCAGAGTGAGAGACCTCACTTTCTACCTGTTAATAAAGTTTTAAAATTTATGAAGAATCAGAGGCCTTCCATTATAAATTAACATTATTTTACTTTGACTGACAGTGTGAGACATTATATTTTCCTTTGAACTTGAAATAGAATGGGAGGCCTCTCATTCTACATGAAATTAAAGTATTTGAGTGATAATGGTAGGTTGTATATTCTCTCTCAAAGTTCTATTTTTAAAGAAAGAATTAGACCTCTAATTATATTTTATATAAAAAAAATTGATTGATTTTCACATTTAGGAAGAATGGGAGGCCTCCCATTTTATGTCATCAATCTTTATTCTCTGTAAGATATAAAATGAGGCTTTTCATTATATTTTGATTTCCTTGAAATTAATGTAAAATTAGAGGCCTCCCTTTCTAAAATTTATTATTTTATAAAAGTATGAGTGAGGAAGGAAGAGCTCCCATTATCTATCTTTTTTTACGCTGACGTATAATTTGATGCCTTTCATTCTCCATGTTTTGATTCAATTTTTTTGTAAGGGAAAATTATAATAAGAGATTAAGAATGAGAGTTATTCTAATCCCTTTTAATTCATTTATAATTTTAGGGAGATTGAGAGGACGCCCATTTTTCCTCTTGTTATTCTATCAAGGGAGAAACATTTTATTTATATTGAGAAAGAAAGGGAGGCCTCCCTTTCTAGCTCATAATTATTTTTCAATATGAGAGAGATTGGGAGAACTATCATTCCCCCTCTTCATTATTTTCTACACTTAGGTTGCAAAATATTATTATGATAGAATAGTAGGCTTCCATTTTGTAAAATTTGATTCACCTCTTGATTATAAATTTACTTTTAGGGAGAATCATTTTTTTTTCAAAATTTATAGAGAAAAAATATTTTTTCAACATTGAGAGATAAATGGATACATCTAATTTTCCATATCATTTATTTTTAGATATGTGTGAGAATGAGAGATCTCCCATTCTTCCTGTTTCGATATCTCCCTCTTGATTATTTCTAGATATAATTGAGAATGGGAGACATCCCATTCTATTTTTTGATTATTGTTTCTTTGATATTGAACACTATTATTGGAAAATAATTGTAAGCCACAATTCAATGAAAGTAATTATTAGATTATGAGAATGGTATGTCTCACATAGCATGGAGAATTGTTTTAGAATTTGAAGGAAATTAGGAGGCCTACAATTTTATCTTTTTATTGTAAGTTTATTTTGAGGGATGAAAATTATTATTTTCATGTTGAGATACAAAGGGAGATCTCTCTTTCTTACATCATAATAAACTTTCAATATGGGTGAGAATGGCGGGACCTCCCACTCTCGCTCTTTCTTATTTTTTTACTATGAGGTTGAAAACTACTATTTTAAGAGAATGGTAAGCCTACCATTCCATAAAAAAATGTTTGTAATTTTAGGGAGATTGTGAATATCATTTTTTCTCTCTTGAATACTATTATTGGAAGCAAATGATAGGCATTTTTTAATATGAGTTAGAATTGGTGACTTCACACTCTCCCTCTTTATTATATTTTTCCTACATGATAGAAAATTATTATTCGAAGAGATTGTTAGACCTTTCATTTCATCAAAATAATTATATAATAAAATGGTAGACCTTCCATTCCATGCAAATTTGATATAAAATTTTAGAGAGATTAGGATTCATGTCATTTTCCCTCTTGAATTTAATATTATT
The DNA here is from genome assembly GCA_019776745.2 of Taxus chinensis. Lineage (NCBI taxonomy): Eukaryota > Viridiplantae > Streptophyta > Pinopsida > Cupressales > Taxaceae > Taxus > Taxus chinensis. The sequence continues at coordinate 111,190,859 of CM034154.1, forward strand.
TTTAGGGAGAAAGAGAGGAATCCATTTTTACCTAATAATTATTTTTCATTATGTGTAAGAATGGGAGACCTCTCATTCTTCCTCTTGATCATTTATTTACTCTCAAGTTGACAAATATTTTTTGAACAAAACGGTAGGCCTCACATTCTAAGAAAAAAAATTCATATTTTTAGGGAGATTGGAAGGCCTCCCTTTTACCCTATTTATAGTAGTTTTATTTTGAGAGAGAAGGGAGACGTTCCTTTTTTCATAATGATATTTTTCAATAGTAGTAAAAATTAGAGACATCACATTCTCTCTCTTGATTGTTTTTGTACTTTTGAGGTTGAAAACTATTATTCTAAGTTTACATGAAATACATTATCATAAAATAATGGTTGTCTTCACATACCATGAAAAATTGATTTAGAAACTTAGGGAAATCAATAGGCCTCTCATTTACCCTCTTGATTTTAATTTTACTTAGAGAGAGGAAAAAAATATTCTGTACTTTGAGGGAGAAGGGGATGCCTCCCTATATATCTCATAATTAATCTTCAATATGAAGCAGAATGTGAGACATATCATTCTCCATTTGGAATATTTTTTTACTAAGGTTGTAATTTATTATCAAAAGAGACATACCTAATGGTTAGGCCTCTCATTCCATGAAATATATTCTTAGAAAATTTATTTATAATTTTTTATCAAGGGAAAAATTTAAATTTTCCACTTTGAGGAAAAAATAAAGACCTCACTCTATACCATATAATATTTTTCAATATGAGTTAGAATGTGAGACATTCCATTATCTCTCTCTATTAATGGTTTATTATGATGTTGAAAACTATAATTAGAAGATAGTGGTAATAATATCGTTCTATTTAAAATATTATGCAAGGGAATGGTAGGCCTTCTAATACTTGAAAAAAAAGTTCTTATTTTTTGGAGATTTGGAGGTATCCCTTTTTCCCTCTTCAATATAATTTTTTTTGGACAAAGAAAAATTATTCTTTAGACTTTGAGGGAAAAAAAGAGTATCAATTTTACCTTACTATTTATCAATATTAAATATAATGGGATACCTCCCATTATCCCTCTTGATATTTTTAAAATCAAAGGTTGAAAACTATTATTGGAAGAGAAGGTTAGGCCTAGGCCTCCCATTCTATAAAATATTGATTTATAGTTTTATAGATATTAAGAGGATTTCCATATATTTTTATTGTAATTTTACTTTGAGGGAGAAAGGGAGATATTCCTTTCTTACACTTAATTAGTTTTCAATATGAAGGAAACTGGGAGACATCTAATTTTCCTTGTTGATTTTTTTAAATATAAGGTTGAAAACTAATATTGGAAGAGAATGGTAGGCCTCTCATTCTATGAAACATTTATTAATATTTTTATAGAGATTAGGAGACATCCTATTTATTTTTATTGTAATTTTACTTTGAGGGAAAAAAAATCACTTAAGGGAGAGCTCCCTTTCTACCTCTTAATTATTTTTCAATAAGAATTATAGGTCTCTCCTCCAATGAAAGGTATTATTGGAAGATAATGGTAGGCCTCATATACCATGAAAAATTAATTTATAATTTTAGGATGATTTGGAGGCCTCCCAATCAACCTCTTCATTGTAATTTTAATTTTTGAGGAAGATAATATATTTTTTCCACTCTAAGGAAAAAGGAAGATCTTCTTTTCTACTTCATAATTATTGTTTAATATTTGTCAGAATGTGAGACCTCCCATTCTCCCTATTGATTATGTTTCTTAGTTTTATGTTGAAAAATATTCTTGAAGGAGAATGGTACTCCTCCCATTCCATGAAATATATTAGGGGAAGAGAATGGTAGGGATCAGATACCATGAAAAATGTTTGATAATTTTAGGGAAAGTGGTAGGCCTCTTTATATTTTATTAATGCTTAATATTGATGATAATCTAAAAAAATTATAATTACTATTTTTTAGTGAAAAAATAATAAGATGTAATCAAGAATTGTTTATAGTTTATTTTCATTATTGTTTATATTGAGATAACTTTGTTCGAATCTCTCATTTGTATTAACATTATGGAAGCAATTGTAGTTTATTTTCATTATTATATATATTGAGATAGCTTTGTTCAAATATATAATTTTAAGGATCAATACGGAAACACTTGGTCAATTTTTATTCATAGAAATACCACTACAGAAATTCGATAGAGATTTTGAAAGAGGTATTTTGGATGAAGAATGGTTTGTTGAGGTTCATAAGAAAAATAAATTTTATGATGGCTTATGGATGTTTCAGATGATAGTTAATGATGTAACAAAAAATTTGTATGGTTATAGTTGCAAAAGCAATAAATAAAGATGTGATCAAGGTTCAAGTTGAAAAAATTAATAACATCACAAGAAAATGTTTTCTTTTGGAAATGGATCTCTTTGAGGCCAATTATCATAAATATTTAATGGAGAAGTCAATATAAAATGCTAAATATTCTTTTACTAGTTTTGGTTGGAATTTACCATTCCCAACTGATAGAAATAATAAGGTGTGGCTACATCAAAATAAATATATAGAGGTATGATGAAAAATCTTATAAGGTTGTATGGAAAACATACAACATCTTCAATTCTTCGTCTTCTTAATAAAAAGTCTTCAAACCTTGGAACTAATCATGCACTTGTAAGAAAAATGACATATCATAGGCATTCATATTTACCCTTATTAGAGGTAGATATATTTGTTTCCTCTTTCAACAACATTGAAAAGGATCCAAATAAAGATGTTGAAAATACAGTAGAGAGTCTATTATTAAAAGAAGCTCCACAACTTAGTGAAGAGTTAAAACATATCTTGTTTGATGAAAAATTGTTTTCTATTGATGTTCAGAGGTGTGAAATTATAACTAAAGATATCCAATTTACGAAGCTAGATGAAGATGAAGTTTCAAAAATATTTTCCTCAATGATAATGTAACGACCCAAAAATCCACACACGAACAACACCGTGAAATACAGGATAACTTTTTTTTTGACTTGCTTGACACATAACATGACGCAACATGTCGTCACCAAGGATACAACTAACACTGTGAACAACTTGATATAAGGATGGCCATAAAGGCAGCACGGAAATGTTCACACCTATCAAGGACAATTTACTTTTCTTTTTGACAAGACAACATAGAAGTCCAATCACAGAACACACTTACAGTTAGGGCCAACCACAATGAGATATTCTTGAGGGTTATTTATTTTAAAAGGACATCTTGCAATTCTTAGCTTACGTTTTTAAGGAGGCTCAAGATATGATTCGTACAATTCCTCTTACCAAGCTAAGTTTATTCCTTTGACACTGAGTAATTATCTTTAAATATTCTCTATTATGACATTTATTTGCTTAATTCGTTTATCAAGAAAAAGGAGTATTTAAATTCCACAAGGCCATCTGCTCACCACTAATGCTACTAAGATTCATTCTTGCCCACAAGACAACATGGTTTTAAGTTCAACACACACTTAAGAGAAGAGATACAAGGTGCCTTGGAAAAGGGTTAGAGGGAGAAGGTCGAGATGAAACATCTTTAGGACCTCATTAGTTATTGCCAGTATTTAATTGAAGCTAGGGCTCTTAACCAGAATTATCAGCAACTTTACTGAGGCTTCGCTAAAAGTATTAACAAGGAGTAAAAATTTACTTTCCAAATGGTGGTGAGAAAGATGGTGAGGTCTCCAATTTGTTTTCTCTGGCTTATTAAATCTTATCATCTTCAAACAACTAACAATTCATTTCACCTTAGGGTCATTTTACAAATTTCACCGTAAAAGGAATAATTTTCACTAGAGGAGCTAGGGTTATCATGTTATAAAGTTTACCTACAATGATAGTCTTGCCCTTGATTCCTTAAAGAATTTCTTTCTCTCAAGTTGATGACCCGTACGTTACTTTATTTCAATAAAACTTTTAATTTAACTTCCAGAAGTATTAAACAATCCCATGTTAGTTTACTTATGACAGTTTATTACTAAGTCATGTCAAGGTTTAACTCAAAATTTATTCTCAAGGAAAGGTTGTAGCAACACTCATTTACAAGAACAAAACAAGATTACATCAATTCTTAAAATAATGATACTCCAACAAAGTCACTCAACAACAATAACCAAATTTTCTTATAATTTCAATGATGGTCAAACAATACAAGGGTTCCAAAGTTCAGATGACAAAGTCCACAATACATTTATACTAAGACATTAATCCTCTTTTAAACTTTCCACTGGACGTTAACAATAGTTGAACAACATAAAAAGGTTTCGAGCAAAGGAACTTCTCAACTGAGGTTGATGACAAAAGTCTACAAATCTATCCCTCATCTACACGCAAAATCCATCTGCAGCAAATTTTCTACAAGATTCAGTTCATGAGAACTGAGCAAGATAAGGCTACACAAACCCACCATAACTGTTATCTATCAATATCATGAAAAGAAGCACTTTATTACAAGAATTTGGGTCAAACCTCTAACACTATCAACAATTCAAGTTATAATAAAGTCTTCATCATGCCAATCAAAGAAGGAGAAGACCTTGTACTTCAGTTAGGAGTAAAAGCAATGAAAGTATAGCAATCGTAAGAGAATGGCCCTTGGCCCTATAAGGAGAAAACAAATAATCTAGCAAAAAATAGAATTCCCATCAAGTAAGTAATTAAACCATAATTACAAGATTAAGATTTGATATATACACCAACCATCTAGAAATTTATCAAAGGTGCCAAACGCATAGACTAAATTAATATATTTCTAAAAGAACAAGAGTTGATCGGCCCAAGAAAGGGGAACCATGGGTTTCAAAAATTAACACAAAAATCCATGTATAATCGAGTTTCAAACCGGAAATCAAATAAAGTATACACACAACATAAGTTTTGAGGCAAAAGCAAGGCATATTAGTTTCGATCATTAACTACAAAGATTTTCCAATCATCCAAGAAGGGTCAAAGTCTTATAGGCTAGTAGCAAACACACGAGAGAAGAAGGGGGTTCCGTCCAACAAGAGTATACAATAATGTCATCAACAAATTTTTATAACACTAAAGATTTGCAATTACCTCACACCTTACAAGCTACAGTTGGGTAAGTGCACCAAGTTGGGGGACAATTAAGTGGACATCAAATCCTGAATTTTACATTAAAAACAACAAAACATCAAATTTAGTCTTCCGCGGACTTGAAACCATGCCGAAAAAGTAAAAAAAATGTCAAATAAAAATGGTACCATTACGTAGGGGAGGACTGCTAGTTTTTTTTAGAAATATTGATTTTAAAGTGAATAGAATAGGATAAATATCATTTTATAATTCTTTTACTAATAGTAGGTCTTTAAGACACTTTTTTCCCGGGAATGTTTCATGTCTACGTTTAAGACGGCAAAATTTGTTTCACTTGTCAGAATGTGATAAAACTTATTACCATCCCAACTATGGTGAAATTATATACATTTTAAAAAAATACATTATTTGATTTCAATATTTTTTTGATGAAGTTATGGTAGGAAACATGGAAAAGTGCTCTGTTTTTCTTTATGTTTTTCATACCACTTTTCATGGAAAAAAATCATAAAAAATAAAATATTGCTCAAAAAAAATACAAAAATAAAAATCTATTCCCAAGATAGATAAACGTATATAACTTCTCACCAAAGGAAAAAATATATATATCAATTTTTTGGTCATCCAAATTGTGGGAAAATGGACTATAACTTATCGGCATTTTAAAAACAAAAATAGCCAAGTCATTGAATATTGAGTGTTTTAATATATCTAAAACTTGTCCATTTAAAAACAAAAAATAGTAGTCCTAGAAAAACTAGATTCCGGATACTACGATTCATATTGATATAAGTTTTTTCTAATTTTTGAGTGTATGCATTGTTAAATAATCCTTACAAGTTGATATTATGTTTTTTATTTACAATATGATGTCCACTTATGACCCCTTTTTTTGTCCCCCAACCTTGCTGCACTTACCATGTACACAACCCACTGAGCTCCTTATATAGCTCGTCGAGCCATTATTTTGGTGAGTCGTAACCCTTGTGTATCAAGTCAACCATTGGGGATTCAAATAGATCCCCAAAACACTTCTAATTTGACATTTATCATTGGGAGTAACAAAACCTTCACGTGCTATGAATGTAATGGAGGGCGGTGATGTTTCAAATGGGAGGTGAGTTTTTCCCGCCCAGCTTAAACATGGCTTAAGGAAATCCATCACAAACTCCTTACGGTAATTACGTGCATAAAAACCGACCAATATTAATTAATAGTGTTAACATTACAAGGGAGAAAATAATGCAAGTTAGGAAAAATAGAAGAGCACCATCAACAAAAATTCCGAGAGGGGAATTAGACCGAAACTATTCTAGTGTCTACGAGGTACTAGATTCGCACAATGAAACCTCGAGCTTAGTTGATCCGAAAATCTAGATATGGTTCGAGTTGATAGGGATGGTCAAGGTACTTCTTGAGGATGGCCTTAAAATCCTGGAAACAAGATGAAAGATAATATAAGAGTCTGAACACGTGAGACGGAAAACACATTGCACACAACCTTTTCATTCTACCAGTTTTAATACCAAAACTCTAAGCTGGCTAGCCCACGCATTGCTCACATAATCCTACAACATTTCTTTCTCAATGCCAAAAGGTTATCAAAGGGACTTGCGAAGGGGCTAACAAAGAACATCAAAAGACAACTTGGGTGCTAGGGAGGAGCTTCATAGTTATCATAACTTACTTCCATAATATCAAAAATACTAGTTGATCAACATAATAACTTGCAACTCAATCGCAGAGAAGAATTAATACATAAAAAACAGACGAAGGTCTATCATTCGAGTAAGAGAAACATAACATTCAAAGGAGAGGGAACACGCATCCTTTCGACCCACATACCGTCAACGATAAAAGCTAAAACAAGAAGAAACAATCAGAAAGGGAAATCTTCCATCATGACATCCAACTGACAAATCAATGCAAGGAAAAGTGGTTCGATTTCACAATAATTTTAACTTAAATAACAGTAGAAAAGTGTAGAAATATCTTTCCTGTTTCTCCATCTTCAACAGGTCATACAGACTCCGCACAGGCCAGCATATAAACTGTGGTAGTTCCAAAAGAAGAGCGCTGTTCCAAAGTAGACTTCACCAGCAAATTTCTAGGTGCTACCTCCGACCTTCGAGTAGGGATGATAGACTTGAGATTTTGTCTAAAATTATCATCTCTAGCATACTTTGATTCCTTACCCAAATTTTGTGTGTCCGTGTGCCCTACCTTTGGTTCAAAAATGGCAATGTCGTCCATGATTGCAGCATGATTTTTAGTGACTTTAGCATTATTCATAACAGACAAAGGAGCGTCTAATTCATAATCAGGAGGAGAAGATGAAGAAGAAGGCATAGTTATAGATGCTTTCTGGACAAGATAATCAAAGATCCTATGGTGGTCCTCCAGCTGAAGCAAGGCCAAGGTCTCTCGCTTCTCCTCTTCGGCCTGCATCTCAATTCAAATTCTCCGCATCTCCTGCATGACTTAAAAGAGCTCCTCAGGCACATCCAGAGGCTTCACCTCCCCCGAAAAATTCTACAAACGTGTGTACTGTGTAGCATCCACATTCCCTATCAGAAAGAGCATTGCATCCACTTCCTCCGTGCTGGGCCTGGGAGGCAAACTCCTGTGCAGAGCCATGATCTTCTCCACCGCCGCCTCCAAATTTCCCACTGATTTCACCATTCTGCATTTCAAGTTGTTGAGATTCACAACCAAGTGGGTGTTCAGAATTATATGTCCTAGCAAGAATCTGAACAAAACCCAGGTAGATACTGATGAATGGATAATTGGGTATTCACAGTTGCAGAGAAATGGAAAATGAATTTTCGATGTTTCCATTTTTCTCCCAACAATCCGATCTACCCTGTCACATTCTACATGTATGAATGAAATATGAAAAAAAAGTGTTGGTGTAGAAATCTTATCAGATCACATGCGATCCGCCACGGTATAAAAATTTAGAGCTTCTCCACACCATCCGGCTATAAAAAGTATTTCTAAGTTCTGGATCCGACTGTCGGCCACCTTCCCATTGGGTTAACTTTCAATGTATTCCTAAAAAAAAAAAAACACCATGCACGCAGGGAAGAGCTTAGACCAAAAGTCCCAGATAGAAAGAGTATTGCAGCAAGAAGAAAAAAAACACACACACGCAGCAAGGAGAAGAAAACAGAGAAGAAGGAATAAATTCAACCCAACTAGGTATGCGGCGAGTAGGTAAGAAGGAGTACAAAAGTCCTGTGTAATCACCATCCATCACGCAGCTAACAACCAGAAAATCTGGGAAAGATTTTGTTTTGGAGAAGAGAATCCAATGCGTGCGCTTTAACAAAAACATTTAAGGAAAAGACATGAGTCCATAACTTCCCACCAACCGCCAGCTAACAACCCAGTTTAACAACCCAGTTTGAACCAAGCTCTCATTTTATAGAAATTGAATTAATTGGACAGAAATAGAACAAATTCTATGATTACTTATTTGCAAACAATGAAGCAAGAGTGGTGTTGTACCATCCCACATATGATCACAAATAAAGCAGAAGCCTTCCATATATCATTATATTTTGAATACTCTACATAGCCTGTTGAGTTTGTACACTAAACGAGTGGGTAGTTACATCGAGGATGTTCTAAGCTACATAAAAAAAACTCTTGCCGATTTGCTTTGTATTTTTGTAGCATGCGTGCTAAAATCTGTCTCGTATTTTGAAGCATAAAACCCAAGAATATTTTATGGATATTAATATGGAAACATTAATACGCATAATCACCTATTTTCCAAATTCATTTACATCCCAAGCATCCCAACAATGTTAAATGCTTTGCAACGTAGTTGTCATAGAAGCAAAGGTGCAACGAAAAACGGGGCATTACAGATACAAAATATGATTACAACTCCTTGAAATGCAATACTTCTTCCTTTCAACAAGATAACAACATTCTAAAATTATAACAGAGGAGGATCTCATGGATGAGAGCATCAAGTTTTATATATTAGATGGGAAAAACACCATTAGTGTCCAAAATAAAATACTTTGCAATCCGAAATATTTTGATGTGCACAATCGTTATAGAATGAGAAATTCTAGAATCATGGCCGACAATGTTCCATTGAGTAAAATATACATTATTTTTAAGAAAAAAAATTGGGAAAACAAAGTGTGGATTGAGACATATATTATTGATATGATATCAAAAGCAATAGAGTTATGGATAAGTTGTGGAAGACCCAAACATCCAGGAAGGGGAAATGAATAGTCAAAAGTGTGGAAGGTATCTATAAAAAAATTATTTCAAATTTATATTTATTGAATAATTATAGTTAAATAGAAATTAACTCTCGTGCTAGTAATAAATTTAAATGCAAAGGTTCATTAAAAGGTGATTGGACATATTTGAAATAGTAAAAGAAGAAATTTTGCGTGATAACTTGACATTTGTGTACTTTCCAGATTCTATTTGGGAAAGCTAAGAAAACTATTTTGAACTATATAGATTGGGTTCATTAGCATGTTCACCCCAGAAAATAAAACCAATATGAATTCACAACTAATTTAATAAAACAATTCAGTGCTAAATTTTTTAAGTGCATACACAGGCTTGTTGAAAATAAATTGGACTATCTTGCTGATGAGATATATGAAGGATGTGTTTGGTTGAGGACATTATTTGATCCTTGTCAAAGATATGAGACCATTTCTAATTATTGAAAGATAATTAAGGAATAAAGAAACACAAAAGAAAATATATTTGAATGTGTTTTCATGAAAAATGGTGACAATTGTACAAGAATTCAATATGATGCAAAAAATTGTGCTAAATAAATATGGAATTCATAGAACCCATTTGGATAATTTATGTCACATAATTGGTGGAAAAAAAAATTGCTATTGGTCAACAAAATTATCAAAAAGGAAATTCAAAAAAATAGAAAGGAAAAGAAATTGCTAAAACAGGAAAAAGAAAACTAAATGAGGCTAAGGAACAAAAAATACCTACATATGCAACACAAATATTAGATTTTGATATTCAAGATTTTCAAAACAATACTCTAGCCAGAGATACAGATACATATAATTTTACTTGTTGTTGTAGTTTTTTATTAAGACTCGAAACAACATTACAGAATATTTCTAGTTTATCTATGCTTGCATGTGATATTCTCATTACGGATATGTGTAATATTGTTACTGATGTAACAATAAAGGACCTTATTGAAATATTTAGATTTTTGGGAACAAATGCAAGTAGACGTTTTTGTGTGTTTCTAGTTCCAATTTTAAAAGTACCAATTGTGGCAAGAAGCCATGACAATATACTGTAGAGATGTTAAGGATAATGTTTCATAGCTTGATTATGGGTGCTATAGATTGTATACTTCCCATGGTTTTGATGGGTTTTTAGTAATATGTGTTGTTTATGATATCCATAACCATGATGAAGATGAAGAAGAAATTTAGATTGATTTAGATTGGGAGCATAATGAAGATGCAGTAAAAATACATTCTTTTAATGATCTTAATCTTATTGGGTCAAGGAATCCATTCTGATGTGAGTGAATGGAGATTTTTTGGAACAATTTTATAAAAAAATCACACACACACACACAGGATGAGAGAAACATTATCTCCATTTATACATGATGTGCATTACTTCCAGCATTTGTAAAAATAGGTGATCATTCTCTTACATCAATTGTTGAAAATGTTGACTAGGAGTTATTGATGAAGACATTTTAAAGTGAACTCTCAACCATTTAGCCTTCATGTGTACATGGTGAGTTTTGTAACTTTCAATGAAGTTTATTATAAAAATTAAATTATCATATTGTAAAAATGTATTCTCTTAAATTGAAGTTTATTTTGTATAAGATAATATTTTTTACACATTGAAAAATTAAGGAAGTATGCGATACCTCTTATTATCCCTATAATTTTTTTTCATGTGGCCTACAGTTCTCCCTTTAATTGTTCTACTTCACTCTAGGGGAGAATGTGAAGTCATTCATATTTTCCATGAGATTTTAATGTTCATGGATAATGGGAGGCCTCTCATTCTTCCTTTAATTACTTTTCCACTTTGAGATAGATTGTTAGGCTTATCCTTCTCCCTCTTCATTGTTAATTTCAATTCAAAATATTATAAAATTTAGATAGTTACTCATCTTCACCTATTTTACTCTACAAAAGCTAATAGGAAGCCATCATTTCTCATTTATGATTTTATGACATTAAGGGAGAATATGAAACCTCATTCTTATTCTTTTTATTATTTCAATTTTGGAGTCTATTTTTAGATTTACAAATATGTGAACTAAACAAAAATTTTGATTTTACATATTTATATTTTAATTTTTTTTTTTTTTTTGTTGCAAACTATTTTTTGGTTTATGAATGTTTTTTTATATCTAATTGGTCACATACTTAATGATGTAATAATTTGTGATCTCTTTTTAAGTTGTTTTAAAACTACAATTTTCTTTTTTTTTTCATAATTGGTCTAATATTAGTGAATATTTGTTTGTAGGTTTGACAATTAAAGACTCTAAAACATATAAAGAACCATTTGTATTGACTTTTTGGGATGTTCCACAAGGTATTGACTTGGATGCAACAGAAAAACTAGTTTTTAAGAAACGTAAATGCATAACTAATCAAAAATATTTTGAAAATTTTGTTGAGGAAGAAGATCAATTCCTACCTAATGTTGTAAAATATTCATAAAATATAGAGAATCAAGAAGTTGAGTAAGTTTCAAATAGCATTGCAGCTGAAACATGTAATTAACTACTCACTTTTAAATTTCATATAATATTTTTTTTGCAATTAGTGAATTTAAATTATTAATTCTATGGAACATTTATTTGTTGTTCCTGATGAAAATATAGATGGAGAGTCAAAAATTCAAGGCCAAATACCATAATGTTTAGGAATGTATAAGAACATTTAGTTATTTTTTTTTTTAAATGCTGTAATTGGTAGTTTTTAGAGTATATGATTGAATAATTTATTTGTGTAGATCTAAGTAGAAAACCTCTATTGATACTAGATTTTCAGGGTGTGCTAATTTTTCAAGCGAATTCTATGATATACACATCTTTCCAGAACAAAGGATGTCATTATGTTCCAAGGAAAAAGTTATTTCAATTTTTAAAATGCATATGTAATAAATTTGAGATAGTATGCAGCTAAGATGTTAAATATTTAGGGAAGAAGATTTTTAAGAAATATGGGGATGGTAAGTAGAAAGCTTTAATATATTATTGTGTTGAAATGTGCACAAATACAGATTGTGAATAGGGTAAAGATCCGAAAATAGTATGGTAAAAGAATAAATCATATGACACCATAAATACCATATTGATCAGTTCTAAAATGATAGGAGTTCCTCAAGAAAATTATTTCATTGCACCAATTTTTTCTTTCTCGGATGATATCCAAGCCGATAATTGGTTAATGGATCATGTTTGGAAAATCCTAAGCTCTTTTGAGAATGATTTAAATGATGCAAGATAATTAGTTCAAAAATTGAAATTGATATTGCAATGTAAATTTTGAGCTAGTTTCATTGTCAGAAAATTGTGAATTTTTTTTAAAGATACGATGTTGTATTGTAAGATAATAAAATATATTCCAAAGTTAATATAATGTATTATTATTATTTATTTTATAGTATTGACATAACTTTAATTTTTATTTGTTGTTTTAATAGTGTAATTATTAAAATGCTAATAATGTTTTCCATATCTTTAACTTTAATTACAATGAATTTACTGATTTTTATAGTAATAGGGATGTACTTTTGGAAGTTATATTAAATTTAGTATACATATTGTTATTTATGATATAAAATTGCATGGAGTTTAATTTTTTTATGTGGTTATTTATAAGATTAATACATTTAAGAGATATCAGAGTGGAAATTTGATGCCTATATATAAGAAAAGTTTAAAGGATGTATTTGATTTTTATGGAGAGAGATTTGTTGATTCGAACATATTATTCATTGATGAGGGGAAATACATATTTGAAGAGTTTGGAAATGCTAATTACATTAAGATCCAAAATAGTTGGGATTTTCACAGATTTTATGAGAAAGATAAAATTATAAAAAACCCATCTATGTACTTGGGTTAAACATGTGGGACCTGTAAAAAAACTTCAGGTGTTCATTGAGAGTTTTTAAATTAAATATTGATTATTATTAATTGTAAGTGAAATTTAAATTGTGAATTTCTTTTTTTAGTGTAAAATACATTAAATGCATATGTTGATTTTCTTTTTTTTTCTAATAATAGTGATGACATAGATATTATCAATAATAATAAGGTAACAAGGATTCAACTAACAAAATGGAAAAATTGATTTAATGGTATCTTGTTCACTCAATTTTGTGTATATGAGTAAAAATAATATGGAAATTACACATGATGAACTAGATGGCCTCCTAATCATCATTTAAATGAGCTAATTCTTAAGTGAACTATATGGAATCCTATTATATCAATCTAAATAAAAAAGAAAAGGGAGAATAGGTGGCTTCCAATTTTCCCTCAAATATCAAAAAATAATTGGAAACCAAATATATTATGAAAAAATAAATTATTAAATTAGATGACATCCTATTGTGAGTTTGAGATCAAAAAAACCATGAAGAGGTATAATGTGTAGCATCTCATTATCATGAAATGTAAAAATTTTTGGAACAACTGGGAAGCCTTCTAATATGGGTATAAAAGGTAATATATTTATCTCCCATTATTTTTAAATAAAATTATAAACATGATAAAATTCTTATCTATTTTTCCAATGTGAGTGAAAATTCATAGCGAGAATGGGTGGCTTCACATTCTCCCTCATAATTTAATTAACTAGAAATTATAAACCAATAATGCAATTATTAAAGACAAAGAACTCAAATCTTGAAAACCAATAATAACATATTTGAAATCAAAAAATTAATATTTTAATAAAAATAATTAGATGTAAAGAAATGCATAATGAACTTCTTGAAAAAATTATTGGACTAAAATTAGTCTAAATCTAATGAATTTTTTTTTCCAATGTAAGTGAAAACTAATAGGGAGAATGGGTGACTCCACATTATACCTCATAATTCAATTAACTAAAAAGTGGAAACCAATAAAGCAATTATTGAAGACCAATAACTCAAATGTTGAAAACTAGTAATAACATTTTGGAAATCCAAAAATAACATTTTTAAATACAAAAATATGTGAAGAATCTGATAATGAACGTTTTGAAAAAAATCTTGGACTAAAAATTAGTCCAAATTTTAAGAAATGGTGGTTCTTTGAAAAGGAAATGAATTATAACATGATCCTTAGTAGACCGTGGATTCTCTGTATGAAGGCCATTCCTTCCAACTTATTTTAGGAAGTTAGATTCCTCCATTTGGGAAAAGTATTATTTAATCAAGGGGATCCTAAACCCTTCTATATACATCTGGAGAATATTAAAAAGAATCCAGGGATTCATTCATAGTATGAGCTACATGCAAACTATATAAACAAATAGCTTCCATCAAATAACTTGGTCATGACCACCTAGAATGTTCTGGAAGTTGAGGTTGACAGCCCAAAAGCATTCAAAGTGGTAAAGATGGATAAGTATAAATTTATATCTACGGAAACCATATCGACAAAAACCACAACATAGATTATGAAGCTCTTATAAAGTGATGAGCTAATTTTACTCCCCTTTGAACCATAAGGAGTTGGTAATTTCCTTAGTCTAGCATCTCTTCCTACTAATGATATTGGACTGGATATACATATGATATAAAATAGAAGAAGAAGAAGATATCGATAGAAAAATGACACCAATCAAAGCCATCTCTAGGGCTACTTCTATTTCTAACCTTAGCCTAGATACAAGCATGTTAAAAACTAAGCTTATCATGTCCATAAGACATGACCCCATATTGTGAAAAATGCCAAATTAGATTATTAGTCCTTATGTAGGGAATAAATTTGAACAATACATCACGTTTATAAGAACATGACATGTCAAGAGCACAAAAAATAGGTTTACAAATTCCTTCTACAAAATGATGATCATATACTAGGATTAGATGTTTAGATGAAAACAATAAAAAATAAGGGTTGTAAATTTAAACCCAAGATATTAGGCCCTTATCAAGAAAATGGAAATTTAGAGAATCCTCTTTATCATTTGTGTACCTTGGAAGGTGAGGAGTCTAACAAAACTATTGACTTGCATCACCTGATACTTTTTTATATAGTCATTGTATTTCAACACTTTCATTTATTACATTCACGTTATCTTATCAACTACATTATCATCATTTAAATTGTAAAATGGAAACTTAGTATTCAAGTAACTCTTTGACTTTTAATAATTGGAAAATATCTTAATCATACCTACTTCACCAATTTTTTACACATTCAAAATATATAATCTTTATCATCTCTTTCATTCAAGAGAAAAATTTAGACATTAATTTATTAGGGTTTACATGCTCAGTCTTCTCCATGGTTTCTTCCGATTTGGGTGTTTCTTTCTCGTAGTTTTCTCTAGAATCTTATTGATGATAAATATTTCCCTAAAAATCTCTCGTTATGAAAAAAACATTCTAAACATTTCACCCAGAACTCTTTTTTACCTATCTCAATATTTGTTGTTGATCCCTCACACTATACTAGTTACATGGAGTTGAGATTATCATGGACAAGTGTTTCTTCACAAAAATCATAGCTCAAAGTCAAGTCTAAAAAATAAGAAAATAAACAATAAATAAAAAAAACTTTCATTTGTGAATAAACTACACTTCACGTTCCTACAAACCTTTAGTGGTGAGCCCATGTTTCTTATTGGTAACATGAGATTGGGAAAGAAGGGAAGTTTCGTTACTCATCTACATATTATCCTTGGTGATGAGCCTATGATTCTCAATGGTAGTATGGGGCAAGACATAGGGGGTCATATTAATAAATCATAAGTCACAAATAATCAAAAAAATAAAGATGCTTCTAAAAAATCCCAAATAATGAAACAAATAAAGGTTCTTATGAAAATGACTTAGATGTATATGTTAAGAGAGGCAATTATTCTTCAAAATAAGATTTTATCAATCAACAGGCCATCTATGAATCTAAGTCTAGTCAAAAATTTCATGAAAAATTGATTTCGAATTGGTTAAGTTAGTAGTGGTTACGGTTGAGTTGTAGGTTTCTCATAAAATAATTATCAAAGTTTTTTTATCTTATTCATTCTCATTCAAATTATTCAAAACACGCATCTCACATTCTTCTTGGCTCTTAGTTATAAGCCCTTGCATCTTACTAGTTTCATAGAGTTAATAATGAAGTGAGAATATTTTGTCGTCATACCATATTCAACACATTTTACCAATGAAAAATAAATGCTAAAAAAGTTACTTGAAAAATAAAGTATCCAAATTAAAATTTACTATCATAATCATAATTGTAATCATATAGGGATCAATATTTTTATCAGATTACATTATCATTCATATTATTATTTCAAAACTGCAAAAACATCAAACACTCCTAACCATACAATGTTGCCTAAATGAAGTAAATTCTAAAAAAAAAGTGTGGAGTGTGCAACTAAAAAAATGCATATATATGTATCTATTTTTCAATGCCTTAGCAAAATTCCATCACACCTTAGGAAAAGTATGGTCAAAATGCTCACAATGAGCCAAAAATAGAAACAAAATATTAAATACACAAAAATGAGACTAAGAAATAAAGGCACTTGACTTATCCATATCTTTGAGAACCCTTACAACCACTTCAGTTATGAATTTCTTAGAAGATCTTGTCGACTGCATTCAAAAAGAAAAATCAAAATCCTAACACAAAAAAACAATCTCTCACATCTAACCCCTTTCTAAGCCACTTTCACTTTTTTTGGTTCCAAAACCATCGTTTTTAAATCCCATCTAATTCAACCATATTAACGAATGAAACACTCACTAGAAATCAAGAGTTCTAAATTTAACAAACTTGAAAAACAAAAATGATTTCAAAAAATATTAAAAAAGAAACATATTGGTTCAAATTTGGTTTTCTAATGTTTCTTCGAGTGGGTGTATCTAGGGTCAATGCACTGGAACATGTATGTTTCTTACCCTCATGGATATGGTAACTAATCTTATCATTTTATTTGAGATTATTTTTCTAATTATGATTTATATTTGCACATGATTCTCATATCTCTTTTGCAGGTGGTAGGAATGTTGGATTGGCATAGTTCCAGGACACTAGCAATTAAGGTATAATTTATAACTCTCCAATTTGGGAGAACCGTACCCAAAATTCATGTT
The DNA here is from genome assembly GCA_019776745.2 of Taxus chinensis. Taxonomy (NCBI): domain Eukaryota; kingdom Viridiplantae; phylum Streptophyta; class Pinopsida; order Cupressales; family Taxaceae; genus Taxus; species Taxus chinensis. Next base: position 111,208,273 of record CM034154.1, read on the forward strand.
TTACACCCATTGATGGCTAAAATGATTCTCCGAGGGGAAAATATGTACGCATTGAAATATTACTTGGTGTGAAATAGAAAATGCAATGTCTCCAATGATGATTAAAACTTATTCCTATGTAAAAAGAAGTCTAGATCCTTCCCTCTCTCCTTTTCATCCCTCCTTTGACTCAAATCAACCTTTCTCTTTTGTCTACAAACTTTAATTTTTCTTCCAAGACCACTCTTTAGCTTTTGGGATATTTTTAAGTGGTGGTTGCATAATCATCATAGCAGTGGTTATGGAACTAACCCTATGGTTGTGTAACTGCCATTCTATCTACACCAATGGTCCTGTCAATTAAAATCAGAGAGTTAGAACAGAAATTATTACACATTTTTTTATATTTGGGGAGTGATTTTCTCACTCATTTCTCAACCGTTTTTCCTATTTCCAGACTCATTAGAATCATATTGAATTTATCTTCTTATTTGGTTATGTATATAATGTTGAATTGCTCTCCTTTTGGTGATTTATCACTTCTTGATCAACACATATAATTTAATTCTTCTTTCAAAAATTTTATATTAAAAACCAAAAATTTACCCATATGATTGGTTAGATATTTCACTTTCTTGAGGTAAAGTTATGCTGCTGAATTTTATAGAGGGACCACACATATAAAAAACTCTTTTCTCTATTCTTTCAGATGATTTTCTTTCATTCATTTCTTTCACCAAGACAACCATATCTAGTCTTTAACTTTTCTTTGCTACCAGCCAACATCTTTACATTCCTGGATCAATTTGACTTCATCTTTGGAAGAGGAGACAAAGCTGAAGAGACAAGAAGCACATCTCACCTTTAGGAATCCACCACAAAACAATATGAGCCAGGTTGGGGTTGTACTTAAACTCTTTGAAGCTTTAATTAATTTATATCTGTTAGAATACAAAGAATGAATTGCTTTAAGTTGGTATAATTGTAGAAGTGGAATACTTCATCACTTCCCAAATGTATTTATTTCATTTCTAGTATTTATTTTAAAAATATTTCTTACATAAATCTTCCCTAGATAACTTATTCTCATCTTATTTCTTTGGATCTTCTTGGGAAATTAGTTGGAGGAAGAAATCAATAAATCCTTGCACATTATTTCTTTCTTTCAATTAATTTAGATTTAATTTTTCCATGGAAATTTGATACTACAAAGAGGAAATTCCTTTTGATAAGCTTTCCCTTTCTAGAAAACTTGTTGTAGAAGCTTGGCCAAAACAATTTTATTTTATTTTATTTAGATTAATAATTTTTTAGTACATTCTTTTAGAATAGCATTGTCAGACAACCCTAAAAAATTTGAATAGCCACATCATCTATTCTATGATTTTAGTTTTATTTTATTAGAAGTGGTAGTATTTTATTTTAATTATTTTCTTGTGTCCATAGAATAACTTATTTATTTATTTTATTTAAATTATGAAAAATATAAAAAGATGTTTTGTTTAATTAGTTTATTTCAATTCATCTGTTTCTCAAACAAATAGAATAAATGATTTATTTCATTTTTGTTAATTAACTGGGAATGAATTTAGCTAATTAAAAGATTAAAACGCGCTTGTCTTTTATTGAAGATATATTAACTTTTCTTATTTATTTATAACTAAGTTTGAATATATTTTATCATTCAAATAAAAGTGAATAATCAAACTATAGGGAACTTATGCTACCCATACATGGCCTCTAATTTTCCATTTGACAACTATTCTCGTAGGTAATCACACTCCTAGTTCTTAGTCCCTGATTATCCTAGAGCCACCTTTCAACATCCCCGCAATCCTACACATTCAGGGTTTTCCGACATGACCTCAGGAGGTTGATTGTGTTTGGAATAATGTGTTGATTCCCAAGAGTAAATGTAACTTATACTCTTGAATGTTTCATTCGGGATGGTAATTTTTTATTTAGAACAACACCTTATAAAGAGAATGGATTTTGGTCAAAGTGATATGGGAAAATTTGTGACATTACCATGTCACACTCGTGCATTAGGAGAGAATTTATATTATACCAAATTAAGAGAAGGAAAAATTATGTTGACCCTACTTTTGTAATTCAGAAGCACCTTGATGTTCCAAGATAAACTCATCCCCCTTTACATTTTTTGGTTTTTAGGTGTGCAAGAATTTATAGAAGAATGATTTTTGGGGAGAATGTGTATGGCTTAAGTGACTTATTAATGCATACCTCACTTTAGGTGTGATGGGTAGAGTTTGTAGAAGTTCTATCCAAATATGGGTACTCTAGGATGTAATGTTTTTGGTGTTTAAGAATGAAAGATGACATGTATGTCTAGATATAGGTACTATGAGAAAAAATAAATTATAACACTGGAATGGATCCTAGAATGAGATGTAACTAGCCATCATTGTAGCATTTGGAGGCATAACGATTTAAACCATGCTTCTGTGAAGGTAACACTTTTTAAATAATAAAATGCAATACTTGAACATGTGAAAATTATAATTCTGATATGTCGGTTTATTATAAGGTAAGTGTTGGTGTTAAGTTCTTATTGTTTAGTGCAATAGTTCATTAACACTCCATCACTTGATTCCACAAGAAAAAAATTCTATTTTTTTGTTTCATTTTTGGTGGTAAAATAGTTGGCATGAAATACAGATTATGAGAACTATGTGTATCTCGTAAGTGCCTATCTAGAAGACATTCATACAACTTCCATCCGGTCTCTTAAAAAAATTATTTAAGGGATTGGTGATCAAAAAATGAAGTCGAGTAATACATTACTTTGGATAAAGTTCCAAGCATTGTTTTGTAACGTTAGTTTCAAGATTACACACTAGCCTATGAAACTCATCTTCTATCACCAAATAACCATCTCAATATTTTTATCTTGATTTGTTGTTTTTAAGCAATCAAATTATTTAAGAAGGGGGAGAGTCCATTACTAGCCCATTTCCCTGTGTATTAAAAATATTGTCCATACCATCTTAGGATTCCTATGGGAAACATAGGGACCACATAATGATTACCCATCATTACATCCTCACTACCCTTCCCGTAGTCATCCTATGTTGATACGAAGTTAATATTCTAACGATATTGTGTAGGAACATTACGTTCAACACTCCTTATACCTAGGCTACCTTAGTTGAGTAATATAACTAATTCTTTCTTAACACGTTTTCTTATAACTATTATTTCACAAAACTTAATAGGTTTCCGTAATAGGGTCACAATAACTCAACTAGTTTCTAACTAAAATTAGTTATTCTTGTCACATTTTTATCAACTTAGTAATGTAGGTTAATCTTTAATTTTCCATACTGAGTCATTTAATTACATTTACTCATCGTGATTAGTTCATTATTACTATAAAGTACATAAATCTCTTTATTTCATTTCATATGTCATGCTTTCATTTTATATGACGATATTAAGTTTTTTTTGTTATTATTCTATTCAAATTAATGAAATCAGAAATAATCACATAGCTTGAGAAATTATCAACTTAATTTATAAATCAGCTTCATAAGTAAAATATATATTTTTCAAATCAATTAATACAAGTCATAATACTTGATTAAAGATACGAGATAAATATCTCGATCTTCATGAAAAATAATTTACACTAATCAACAAGAATAATACACTGGGACATAGTTCCCTTTTTATGATTTGATGATATTTCAATTTTTTAAACAAATTTATTACAAAGAAACCTTTTAGATTTATTTCCAAACAAATTCAATACAGTAAAAAAATCACAAAATATAATCTAAGAAATTACTTCAAGTTTTCCTACACTTCTTATAAAACTATAATCTAAGAAATTTGGTGGACAATTCCGTGGACATAAAAACCCGAAATAAAGGTACCGCGATCGCGGTTTTAAAACCACGAGCGCGGTCCTAAAACCGTGATCGCGGTTATTGAATTCTAGGTTTGGTAATTACCGAACTTAGTTCCGCGATCGCGGTTTATAACCGCGAGCGCGGTTATCAACCGCGATCGCGGAACTCTGAGACAAAATTTAACAGTCCCGCGACTCGTTATTTTCCTAATTTTCATTTCGAACCGCGACTTTTCCTAAACGTTTTTCACTCACACTTTCAATACTATCTCACAATTGCTCATCGGAATTCTGGATAGCGATAGATTCAACCATGCCGCCAAGACGAGGAGGTAAGTCCCCGATTGTAATCATTTTTTTGCATTTTAGGTTTTTTTTGGCATTTTCATGGGTTTTGTGAATTGTTTGTTTATGTATACAATTTTATTGTTTTATCAGTTGGTCGGCAAGCTCGGGCTCGTGCAAACCGTCAAAACATTCCTCAAAACCCACCGAACATTCCTCAAAACCCTCCTCCAAACATAGATCCGCCACCTGTGGCTCCTTCTGTCCCCACTGAGCCAACAGGAACGTAAGATAATATCATTGGAAGAATCCAAGAAAATAAAATTTTCATTGAGAACCTAATTCAAACTATAAGACAAAATCATGCTACGAATCCATCCCGTATGACTTTAGCCAATACATTGCAAACATTGATTGGCGAAGTCGAGTCTGCAACCAACCAAATACATAGATGGAACACCTTTAGAAGTGACTGTAGGCGGTGGTATGCGGATAAACTATCTCATGCGGCCGTCAAAGAAAAAAAATTTGGAAAAGACCTCATTTGTGCATTATTTACCGACCCTAGAACCAATGCCCCCCTGCAGTTACTTGCAAACGGTTCCCAATCCATTGGTGCCATGATGATAGAATCAAAAACAATTTTGGGGACCGATGGTGGATGGTTTTTGATTATCCACCATGTAACAACAATGAGGTTCCTCTTTATTTTTTGAAGAAATTATATTGTGAGTTTGTGCTCAATGAGGTCCCAAATTATTTTGACTTTTCAGACTTTTTTGGTCGAGGAGGTGGCTCTGCACAGAGCAGACCTGGTGCACGCGTAGGTCAGCCTAGGATCCCCCATGCCCCAAAACCCCCACTGCCTTCAGTTATCCCTCCTACAGTGAAGGAGGTTGTGGAGATTGATACATTGCATGCATTGAGGGAGCTCACTGACACTCTCACCCAGCATAGCACCCAGATTACATCCGGTGATGTTGGTGGAGGCGCCAGTTCTAGTGCACCACACCACTGTGGATCATGTGGTGCTGTATGCACTACAGGTGAGACATCATTTGCTGGTTCACAGGATTTTTTTTCTATAGATGAGATGCTGGGGAATGTTTTTGGAACTGGAGCCACTGATATTGGTCTTTCACAGGTAAATTTTAAATAAATTTAAATAATATATATATGTACAATAGTTTAATTCACATGTTTGAGATATTAATATATATATATATATATATATATATATATATATGATTGTACGTCATGTACATACATGTAAAAAACTAATTTTTTATTTTATTTTAAATAGCAAGAGCCGGTGAAGGAAACATCCGGTGTTGACATGCTAGCTACTGCGGTTGGGTGTGTTTCAAACGTAAGTTTCAAGTTGTACAATCTTACATTTTTAATAAATCATTTAATTGCACTAGATTATTATTATAATTTGTTTCACGTGTATGTTGTACATGTATTAATATTTTTCTCTTTTATACACAGGAGCCTGGCGGGTCATCATCTGCTCACGGAACTGAAGCTACTGGCATGCCTCACATGAGTTTTACGCAGGTTAGTTACAAATCTCTTTAAACACTTTGTTTCTAATTCTTTGACCTCTGTGTACATGATTTTCACTTTCTTATACTCAACGTACATATAAAATACATACAACAGCTACCATATATAAAGTTGTAATTTGCTTAGAATACCATAGTATCTCACACTTGTACACATGCTCTGGCATTTTCAATACCTCTAAAATTTTTGTAATTGGAGATACATGTCATAATAGACTTGAGGTGCTTACTTTAGGTGAAGAGGATTATTAAGTGATTATTATAGATGTAGACCCTATCCTCTAGATCCAGAAATAGAAATCTCATAAGTATTTTTTCTAGGTGGTTACTGACCCAATCCTCTTGATCTTCTTGATCCTCTCGGGCCAGTTGATAAATTCCCTTATGTCTCATTTGTAGTACTAAACTGGATACACATGGTCTACATGTTCCCAACATCCAAAATAATGACACGTACTGCACTGTCATAGGTATATTATTTGTACATGATGAACTTCTCAATCCAATGTAAAATGATATCTTCCCATATATACTTATTTACCTAGACTATATCTTGATTCTCAATAACTACCTCTAAATATGTAACACCATGAGTCACGAAGGAAAAGATACTTGACAAGGTGGAAGCGATCAACTCATAATCAAAATGAATGATAAGAGTGATGAAGAAATGTAAAAAAGGTTATTAAATCCTCTTGTACCCTTTATCTAAAAAAATCTATGCGTCCTTTCCATATGATTATAAGTTTTATATGGATTGGTGTACTGAGATTTAAGAATTTACAACATCATTGTATGATCAAGAAGTGAGGTTTGTATTTACTTGTTTCTTATAGATCTATTAATCCAACATTTATCAATACTATATTGAAATGGGGGTAATTTGTAGTACCTAAATGTCTTCCCAACACTTGGAAACATGACGTGTGTTACAACTATAATGATATATATCTCATTCACACATAGCTTGAACAACTTAAGGAAATGTCTCACTCTATATCCACTTCGCTTCTACTAGATAACAAGTATTCTCAATCCCAACCCCTCACAAATCACTGCACATGTTATTGAACATATGCATAATCCTCCATGTGTCTCAAACCTAATTTATTAGACATCATGGACATGTTTGTAGGTTTAGGATAAGTTAAACTCCAACCTATCCACCCCCTACGAACCTATCCCATACACTTCTAATATTAACTTTTTCAAAAGGGTTACTTGGCTTAGTCAACCTAGGTAGTACTTTTAGATTTGTTGAGTAAGAAATCTAACGATTGGTCATATATAAATATTCATTCACTAAAACCTAGTAGGGTGACCTTGGAAAATTCAAGGATCCTCTATTCTCACTCTAATAAAATTAAGAAGAAACATTGGACCATTTGATTCCTTAACAGTACCCATAACAACAACAAACTACCAGTTTGAAGTTATCCATGTTTCTTCCCATAGATCAAACATGAGCTAAATTTGTGCATGTTTCCATGTGTGAGGGATGAATCAAGGGCTTGTATTCTATTATATATTATGCCACACCTCATAATGGGTTTGAGGAGCTATAATGTATTGGTCATATTTATACCCTTATTTAAAATTTCTACTGAAAAAGGTACAAGGATTATAAACAGGAGGTTATGTGGACATAAAAACCCGAAATAAAGATCTCTAAGCCAGCAAGGTGGAAGGAGGTTATGTTCTTTATTTCCAAAGGGATAACACACAAGTAAGATCCTCTAGGCTCGTGCACCAAAACTCAAACTCAGATACCTTTGGACACAAATACATATAAATAGTGCATTATAATCTATATATTTGCAATACACTTGCCCACCAAGGATATACAACTCTAGTCTACTCTTCGTCTGATCTATATGTTTGGTCTGGTGATGTTAGATTTAAAAGTTCTTAAAATTTGAATGATGCTCTAATTGTCATAGAAGATGACTATGGGTTACCTAGATTAAATACAAAAGTTTGTCAAAATCTTATGAAGATAGATGGCCTCCGTGCTAACATTTATAGATCCTATGTATTTAGCCTAAATAGAAGATAAAATTTAATAATGTATTTTTATTCTTTCTTGAGTAACTAAATATTGATTTGTACATGTTTTTTGTATAGCTCTTAAGTAGATTTTAATAAATTGATTTGTACATGTTTTTTGTATAGCTTATGACTTCTACAGAGACTCCTCCACATATGCAGACTGTGGAGGCTGCTGTAGATACTGCCATAGCATCTGCAAATCCACTAACCAAGGTACACAATTTTTTAAATTTGTTAAAATTTGGAGGGTCATTATTTCTTATTAAACTTAAATCTACAATATCAAATTTTGTAGGCATATATATGTGTGAAATATTTAATTTGAAAATTAATTATTTGTATGTAGCTTACCCCTCATGAGTCTATTGTTGTCTCTGCGACGCGTCAACAACAAATCGATAGGGATCATGACATTGCGGTAAGATTGCACATGCATTTTAACTAAATTGTACAAGTTTCTAAATTTTGAAGGTATTTTAAAATTTTGGGTGTTAAAAACTTGTTGTTTATGAATGTGCAGGTTAGGTTGCAGGCATGCTTGGAGACAACTAGGACCACACGGATGAAATCCATAGTGGCATCTCCCTCCACTACATCCCCAGGTCGTGGACGTGCTACTTCTAGCAGGGCGAAGAGAGGGAAGATGTTTCATGAGTAGATTTATAGTCCACTTGGATGCCACATATATGTGGTCATGAGTACATCTATTCACATTCCATTGTATATATATCTAGCCTTTTGCGACCGCATGTGGTCCCATATGTACATTATGACACGTGCTTAGTTCGAGATGTATACATACATTATGAACTTATACATGTACATATATATTTTCAGAGACGTGCGCGTCTGGAGCACACTTTATTTGATTCTTATATATATATATATCCATGTGTGTTGGTTAAATAAGGCTATAAATTTGGTTATTTTGGTATTATTGCTAACTCTGAGAAAGTGGGTTTTGATCTCTGTTCGGTGGATTTAGTGTATTACTTCTAGTTATATATTTTCTAGTATCTTTCTGATTATTATTTGTGGTATATTTCGTGCCATGGGCATTTTGAATTTTTATTTTTCAAACTAAAACAATATTGTTAGCTATATATCAAGCCAACTTAAGTATTAGTAACTAGAGATGTGCTATGTATAACGTGCATTGATTCTTGAGGTACCAATTTACATGAAGAAAAAGTAATGAAATGGCAGACTTAGAATTTGGGAGTGAGAAAGATGCTTTAAGCATAGTCAATAAATGTGTAGTTTTACATGTTGGATATTTTTTAAATGTGAGAAATATTGCTTCTCTCCCTCTCTTCGATCATTTGTAGTTTTACATGTTGGATATTTTTTGTAGGTTGATTACTTTTTATTTTTCTCATTATTTTTCTCTATTTTTTTTATTTTGTTTACATGTCACTTCTAAAAATATGAATTATCATATTGATTCCATAACTTCCACACCTTATTTATAATATTGGATGCTCAATTCAAACCAATTATATTACTATGTTAACAAAAAAGTGGTGTTGATGTAAGGCTATAAATTTGATCTGATAAACAAATATGAGAGAAACAATTTACTTAGGATATAACACCATGCCATGCCATATAGAACACCATGCTGGATATAATGTGTATTTGTGTCAATTTTCAGGATATCTTTAATATATAAAATTCACTAAAACATTCTGATCAAAAGGGTTGTAATTTAATTGGTGCACATGTGCAATAGTAAAAGTGTCATGTAGTGTTGAATTCATTAAGATATAAATGTTTAGTACCCAAAATTTGGTTTGGGAACTTGGAAATATAGAATTTTGTACTTATTTTGATATACACTTCATTTATGCATTGTTCTAACAACCATAGGCGCCTTCTTGATCTATCTCACACTGTATATCCACTAGATAAAAATACTCATACCTAATTTTTGTCATACTCTAGACACACATCTGAATACAACTAACCACATCCTAGATCACACTCATATCCCTGGATGTATATCATCCTACCAAGGACAAGATGACAACAAGAGATAACATAACAACCAAGTCATTGTAATTTAATTTAAATCAATAAGGAAACACTGTATTTTGCAAACGGTGGGTCGTGGCACCGAACCACCTATGCCGGCATGTCTGGGTGGCCAGGTGAACACTAGAGGAGGTGCTTTTTCTATGCGTGAAAGGGTCGTTGCTTCCGGGCTACTTCGTTCGGGCGTAGTCCCTTAAGAGCCCTGAGACCAAAATATCGTTCAAATTCGACAGGTGACTACTCGGACTCCGTGGTACCTAGAGAGGCCTCGTTTGATCTGACACCTCGGAATACAGACCCTCTACAATAGCCTCTCTCATTTTTTTCCTTCTCATTTCGGTGCTCTCGCTGTCCTAATGTTTGCAAACGCGCGAAATAGTGCAGTTAGAGCCAGTGTAAGGTTGTCAAACGCTGTATTTTACAAACGGTGGGTCGTGGCACCGAACCGCCTGCGCTGGCATGTCTGGGTGGCCAAGTGAATACTAGAGGAGGAGGTGTTTCGGTGTGCAAAAGGGTCGTTGCTTCCGGGCTACTTCGTTCGGGCTTAGTCCCTTAAGAGCCCTGAGACCAAAATATCGTTCAAATTCGACGAGTAACTACTCGGACTCCATGGCACCTAGAGAGGCCTCGTCTAATCTGAAACCTTGGTATACGGACCCTCTACAATAGCCTCTCTCATTTTTTTCCTTCTCATTTCGGTGCTCTCGCTGTCCTAATGTTTGCAAACGCGCGAAATAGTGCAGTTGGAGCCAGTGTAAGGTTGTCAAACGCTGTATTTTGCAAACGGTGGGCCGTGGCACCAAACTGCCTACGCCAGCACATCCGGGTGGGTAGGTGAATGCTAGATAAGGTGGTGTTTCGGTGTGCGAAAGGGCCATTGCTACCGAGCTACTTCGTTCGGGCGTAGTCCCTTAAGAGCCCTGAGACCAAAATATTGTTCAAATTCGACGGGTGACTACTCGGACTCCGTGGCACCTAGAGAGGCCTCGTCTAATTCGACACCTCATCATACGGACCCTCTACAATAGCCTCTCTCATTTTTTTCCTTCTCATTTCGGTGCTCTCGTTGTCCTAATGTTTGCAAACGCGCGAAATAGTGAAGTTGGAGCCAGTGTAAGGTTGTCAAACGCTGTATTTTGCAAACGGTGGGTCATGGCACCAAACCACCTGCGCTGGTACATCCAGGTGGCTAGGTGAATGCTAGAGGAGGTGGTGTTTTGGTGCGTGAAAGGGTCATTGCTTCCGGGATACTTCGTTCGGGCGTAGTCCCTTAAGAGCCCTGAGACCAAAATATCGTTCAAATTCGACGGGTGACTACTCGAACTCCATGGCACCTAGAGAGGCCTCGTCTGATCTAGAACCTCAGCATATGGACCCTCTACAATAGCCTCTCTCATTTTTTCCTTCTCATTTCAGTGCTCTCGCTGTCCTAATGTTTGTAAACGCGCGAAATAGTGCAGTTGGAGCCAGTGTAAGGTTGTCAAATGCTGTATTTTACAAATGGTGGGCCGTGGCACCAAACCGCGTATGCCGAGATGTCTGGGTGGCCAGGTGAACGCTAAAGGAGGTAGTGTTTTGGTGCGCGAAAGGGTCGTTGCTTCTGGGATACTTCATTCGGGCTTAGTCCCTTAAGAGCCCTGAGACCAAAATATCGTTCAAATTCGACGGGTGACTACTCAGACTCCGTGGCACCTAGAGAGGCCTCGTATGATCTGACACCTTGGCATACGGACCCTCTACAATAGCCTCTCTCATTTTTTTCCTTCTCATTTCGGTGCTCTCGCTGTCCTAATGTTTGCAAATGCGTGAAATAGTGCAGTTGGAGCGAGTGTAAGGTTGTCAAACGCTGTATTTTGCAAACGGTGGGCCGTGGCACCGAACCACCTATGCCGGCACATTCGGGTGGCCAGGTGAACGCTAGAGGAGGCGGTGTTTCGGTGCGCGAAAGGGTCATTACTTCCGGGCTGCTTCGTTCGGGCTTAGTCCCTTAAGAGTCCTGAGACCAAAATATCGTTCAAATTCGACGAGTGACTACTCGGACTCCGTGGCACCTAGAGGAGTCATTTTCAAAATTTACAACTTTTTCAAAATTTACTGCTTTTTCAAAATTTACAACATTTTCAAAATTTACAATATTTTCAAAATTTACAAATTTTTCAAACAATGTTCAAGCTTCTCTTAGCTTCGAGAATTTAAAATTCTCTACTAACGATACCAACCACATGAAGGTGGAAGCTTTTCTGGCACCACTAACCTAAACATAAAATTGTTAGTAAAAGAAATTTAAGTTTCAAATCAAAACCATATACTAGATCTATATACATGACATACAAAATACACAAATTTAAAATAAAATATATTCAAACTTAAATCTAGATCTTTAAACTAATATATATATATATATATATATATATATATATATATATATATATATATATATACGCTATATAAATTAAAACTTGAAATTAAATATATATCAGACATGAGCATTGTAAATTCATTCCAATGAACCATCAGGATCGGATCTACTCTGAATAGCAGACAAGATTGCTTCATGATCTGACTCTCGAACCTTCCAAAGAATCTTGTTATTAGGTCTTCCTCGATATCTATACAACTGAATATTTTTCGCTAGAACTAGATGTGAATATAAGAGTATTTTCCTGTGTGTCTCAAAGTCTTCAAACACCCAAATAGAGGAGTTTTTTAATGGATACCGTCGAAGCCAAGTTCCAGTAACTACCACTGACCCTGTAGGATACTCAATCTCTTCGCCATCTATAATAGGAGAAGTCAACTTATTTCTTTCCTCGATGCAACGACATAAGAAATAGTCTATTCCTTCTTCATTGTCTTCTGTCGTAATTACAGCAAACACATGTCCCACAAAAAAATAACCAATGTTGAAAAACTCAAATTTAAATTACATATTAAAATTTCAATGGACATAACTCGATACAAAAATTAAATAAATAACTGGATAAATCCCTTGTCGCACCAAAATCGAAATTTCGTCAAAGTCCTTGGATGTTGTAACTTCATCTGCAGAAACAAGTTGTAATGCTTGTGGAGGTTGATAACTAGGAAGCGGAGTTAGAGGCCTACAAATCCATCCTTCCACCCATTCTTGTGAATCACACTCAGCAGTGACAAATTCGATACAAGATGCACAAAGACATGTCAACTTTCTTGTCCATACGGCCCACGAAGTAGCGTCTGAGCTACAAAATGAGTGCATATCACTGGACCCAGTGAGTGTCATACAATCCTCGTAGTTAGCAATATGTTTTTCCTCTATCAACCAAAAATTTTTGCAAACTGTGGAATTTTCTTGAGAACCTCGGGCCATGTTGTTAGTACACCATTCCACTATACTTTTTGTATCTTTTAATTCAGTACCATCTTTGTACTTCAACTCTTCTCTTGCAAGATCTCTTTTCACACATGCCCCTGCACCGTCATGCTCTCCTTTTCCATGTCCAGCCTCAGTGAAACTCCAAATATGTTGCACACCCATCTTGACATGCATTCTGCTCATCCAATAAAACATTCATGCATTCTTAAACTGAGACGTGCAATTATCTGACCATATATATATTTGTTTGAAGTGGATGTCCCTATCACACAAGTTTCCATAAAATAACTGGAAACACCCTTACACAAATTCAGTAGAATGAGTACGATCATCACTGATATAAAAGTGGTACTCTCTTAAAAATTTTTGATCATTCTCTATACTGTCAGGAGAATGTAGAAATGCTATATGCACAAAAATGGCAACTTGTACTGAGTTGTAATATTGCAATTGAACCTCCATTTCTGGTTGCAATGTGTAATTCTCTGCAAAATCGACCACTGAAACAATAGTACCAATAGGAAATGTGTCTTTGCATAGCTTGAATTGTTCATCCAACCATCGAGCTCTATGTGTATGCCTCGCATACTCATAAACAATTTCATCCTTAAATTTTGTCATAAATTGAAAAATGGGCATTTGTTCTGTAACTAGCTCACACCGTTTCGACTCTTTTCCATCTTTCAACTGGTATGCAACTGATTTATATTTATCAAATTCAACTAAATTATGTCCTATTGTACCTTCAATTTGTTCATGGATGCAACTTTCCAATTTAGGTAATCCGCCACATGTACTACAGCTTCCATCTAAACAATCCTGACTATAAAAAAATTGTCCAACTTCTTTTTCACAAAATATAGTAGGAATGAAATCCCTAGAAGATATTGGTGGAACTTGAACACCACATTTAGATAACATAGTTTCAGAATGAAAAATAGAATGAATACGTAAAAATTTAGCATAATGCATTGCAAATTCAACATGTTGCCTACAACAAGTGGTGCGAGCATGGTTGATTTTCACATAGAATGGTTTCAACATTTCAAAAAAACGTTGACTAATTTTAATTTCCAGATTATCTTGTTCAAACTTACGAAAAAATTGAGTTTGAGTCATATCTAAGAAATGCTTTGGATGTGGTTCACGATTAGTAGAACCAACTCTCTGTTTTATAACATCTCTTGTATTAGGTGAAACTCTAGTGTTATCATGCCAAAATTTAATAACAACTTCTCTTATAGCATCAGAATTATTTTTGTCCTTACGCGGTGCTCTAGCAGAAAATGCCCAAAAATCGACATTATTGAGTGATTGAAGGATATTACGTCTTTCAATTGCTTTCATTAGAGTTTTTCGATTAACTTGCAACATTCGACTTGTTTGCATAATCAAACGTTGTTTTTTTATTGATTCACTTACAACACTAGTAGCAAGTACACGACGCACAATATTACTATCCCTAGTGCGTCTCTTGACACCAACAGTGTGATATGCATCATGAAGGTTTTCAACAATTGTAGAGGTTTGACCACGTATGTTAGATGTTGTCAATCCTAAGGTGTTTAATGTAGGTCTCATTTTAATAAATTTCATCAAACTAACCAAAAACTGACATCTTTGGGAATCATTTAAAATTTCAAAATGATTATCCCAAATTTCAGTGGCTTTTCTTCTGATTTGTCGTTCAGAAAGTTTCTCAGACATTGGTTTCAAAATGTTTTCATCAATTTCAATCAAAAACTTAGGTTTCCTATGTAAAATCCTAGGAGGTGCTTTTTTCAAATTTTGCTTGTCTATAGTTTCAACATGAATTTCTTTATTCACATTTTCATTGTCTCCTTCAATTTCAACATTTGCTACATCATGAGTATTTAATTCTTCTTCAACATTGACAGTAAAAACTTCTTGATCACGAGTATTTAATTCAACTTCAACATTGACAGTAGAAACATTACCTAGTTCTTCATTGCTTACAGTAGTTGGGATTGAAGATGAACCTCTTCTAGATTCACGAAGTTTCCGCATTTGCTCAGCATTTTCAATTTTGTTGGCCTCTAATTCATCTGGTGTTTTTTTACTTAATGACTTCCTTTTTTGACTTTGTTTTTTATCTCCCATGATGTTTTTGCTTTCGGTGATAAAAAAATGTTCCTGGAAAAAGACAGAATTTCGCAGTAATTCGTACGGTAAGGTCAGAGAGTAAAAATCACATGGTAATTCAGACATTGGGATGTGTGTAAATATGATTTATAAACCGTGAGCGCACTTTATAAACTGCGAGCGTGCTTTATAAATCACGTTTGCGGTATTTTTGTAAAAAACCACGATCGCGGAGCTATTTGCCGAACCTTAGCCTCGGAAAATCTTTGTTTTTCCCCAACCAAAGCTATGGAAGGTCATTATGAAGTGCAAAAGGTCAAAAAACCTCAAATATGCTCTTCCAAAGACTTGAACCATGCTAAAAAACTGAAAACATTTCACAAAAATGGTGCCATCACGTAGGGTATACTCTTAGCTTTGTAAAAATATTGTTTTTAAAGTGAATAGAATAAGATAAATATCATTTTATAATTTATTACTAACAATAGGTCCTTAAGACATTTTTTCCCGTGAATGTTCATGTCTATGTTTAAGACTGTAAATTTTGTTTCGCTTATCAAAATATGATAAAAATTATACCATCCCAAGCATGGACAAATTCTATACACCTTAAACAAAAAAAAAATTGATTTTGATATAGTTATGGCGGGAAAACGGAAAGCGCTCCATTTTCTAAATATTTTCAGACCACTTTCACGGAAAAAATCATAAAAAAGAAATATTGCTAAAAAAAATACAAAATAAAATCCATCCCAAGATAGACAACTACATCTAACATTTCACCAAAGGAAAAAAAAATAACAAGATTTGGTCATCCAAAATGCGGGCAAATGGACTACAATCTTATAAGTTTTTTCGAAAAAAAAAGTAAGTCATATAATTTTAAGTGTTTAATATAGCTAAACTTGTCCGTTTTTTACAAAAATTAGTATTTTAGAAACTAGATTCTGAATGCTACGATTCATATTTATATAATTTTTTCTAATTTAGAGTGCATGTATAGCTAATACTCCCTACAAGTTGAGATTTCACTTTTTTTTGCAATATGACGTCCACGGATGACCCTATATTTGTCCATCAACTTGGTGCACTTACCCGTTTGGAAAACTCCACAAATTCACTTGTAGATAAGAGAAGAAGGGAGGGTGCAAAAAAAATGTCCATCCCTTTACAATGAGCCAAGCTCCTACCTTGATAGATGCAGTGAAGAGAGAAGAAGAAAAGAGGTAGGAAACTTGATTTGGAGCTATGCTACCAGCCATCAATGCCGCTGCAAATCCACCCATAATCTATCTAGTCCACCACTCTTTTTCTACTCCATGTGTTCAAGAAGATCAGCAGATCAAATTTAATTTGATCTGGTTGTTGAAGCAATCGGATCGCATATTAATGGAATGAAGACATTTTCCCAATTCTCACCCACCTAGCCTCTTCAAATTAAAATATCAGGTTTCCATGGCATAGAAAATCTCGAGACCTTTCTAATGGTGCCAAATTTGTTGAACATCTAGCACTAGATTGAAAGATATGTCCATTTGAATGTTTGAGTCAGATCCCTACAATAATGGCAAAAACTAATTTAGCAGAATAGGTCCGCAAACCCAAAATTCACTTTGCACCCTTTGCACAAAAATACAAAAATGGAAAAAATGCCCCAGAGCAATGAAATTCACTTTTGCCAAAAAACCATCTTTGGGCCTGCCAGTCTACATTTTCCATTTTGGTGAAAATTCCTCCTCAGGCCCGCCGACCTACATGTAATTTAGGCCTAGCACGTAGCTCCTTTGGGTGACGGAAGAGGTGTGGCTTATTTTTACACTTTACACCTTCTCTGGACAAAAGTTCAAATTGCCTCTAGAGACCCGTCTTGACTTGAAAGATGGCCACGTGTAGAGTTGGTGCACGTTTGGGGACCTATTTTGGATTTTGTTTTTGATGTTGTGCTGAAGAGACACGTAGAGGCCTCTGTGGCTTTGTTCTGTTCCTTTGTGTTTCGGCTAAGTCCTTTTTGTTTTGCTGGGCCATATTCCTGACTGGGGAAACATGAAGGGCTGGCGCACATTTGAGTTTGCACCTTGAGTTTTAACCTTTGGAGTTGCACTAGGCTGACATGTGGCACCTTCCACTAACCCTTATTTACTTAGTCGATTAAACAGCTAGCTCTGTGCTCTTTCTAAATTTTAGACACATGGAAACTCTAAGCTCACTTTAGACTTGTTCCTGGGCTACCCTATTGAATTTACGTCATTGAGGCACATGGCACCTTCCCCTGACTCTTCCCCATCTTGAATTTTCAACTATCGATTGTACCCCTTCTTGGACTTGGGACACGTGGAAGACCAGTGCTAGTTTGGGAGACACACTTTTAGATTTACCTCTAAGGATGTGCCGAGATGAGACGTGGTAAATTCTACGAGTCTGCGATACTTAGCCGATTCAGGCTGATGCCTTTCTATAACCCTAGACACTCAGAAGCTTCACACTTATTTGAGTCTCTGCTTTGGGTCGCACCTTAGAAATTACGTCAATGAGACACATGGAAGCTTCCACCAGCACTCTTATACTTAACTGATTTGGGCCTGTTCTGCCCCCCTTTTTGAATTAGACCACGTTGCGATCCTGTTCTTGTTTGGGGCCTCTGTTCCTCTTGTACCTTTGGCGATGTGCCTATCAGATGCATGGAGGATTCCTCCTGACCAGAGAATTTTCAATGGCTGATCATACCCCCTCAAGGTCATGGATGTGTTGTGGGCTGGCACACATTTGGAGTCTGCATCCTGAATTTTCCTTTCGAGTTTCACCAGGATGATGCATGGAGGCCTTTTCCAGTTCTAACTTTTCAATGGTTAGATTTGTTCCCATTTTTTACCTTAGACGCATGGAGGGTTGGTGCTCATTTAGATTCTCTACTTTGACGCACCTTTTTGAATTGTGCCAAAGAGACACATGGCAGCCTCCGTGGCCTACTATTTGGCCCCGAGTCAACTTGTATGCGGTGAAGTCCAAAATTTTGAGTCTTTCCCCACCTCCTTCCTTCTTTTCACTCTAGATTCCTTTGTTGTCATTAGCCTCCTTTGGAGACCCTGTTCCACCATGTCTAGCTCACCTTCATATTTTTACCCTTCTCTTTACTTAACTCATGCCTCACCTTCATATTTTCACCCTATTTTTTACTTAAGTCAAGCCCTGCCTGGCCCTCTATTTGGGATTGATTATAAGTTCATGGGATAGAGCCGACCCTTCTTCTTTTCTTGTACGAGGTCATGTTTGATTAATTTTTCCAGGGGAAAAATATTGAGATAACAAGAACATTTATAATCCCATGTAAGGACTCAAAAATTAACCATAAATTCTTGTCAAAAGAAGGGAGAGAGTTAAGAAATAAATAAATAATCATCAACTGTATTACACATATCAAAACAATTCAATACAAGTAGGACCATAAACCTTCATTCATTTCCTACTAATTTCCCATACTAACTCAAATGGTCATACATAGTTATCACTGAATTGATCCTTTGTATATAAATATATCATCAACTATAACTAAACAAAATATTACCAGATATATGACTAAAATTCCTTTTAACTATTTCCAAATAGAAATCAAGTATACAACAATAATCCATAACTCCCCGCAACTATTTTCCCAACGGTTAAACCCATATAGGAAAATAAACTATTAATTAAATATGTCCAGGAGGGAGACAATTCCAACAACAATCAAATAGTCCTTACTTTTAAAAAAGAAAAAAAAGAAAAAAAATAACAACAATGTTCTCAAAGAGTTGTGAAAGATTTATTTTCATTTACTATTGGTTTGAGGAAATGTCTATGTACTAGTCATGCAAAAAATCTGGAGGATGCACACAGTGATATGGATATGGGAAGAGAAAATAGAAAGAGGAAAGTGTGTGGAAGTGTGCAACATTGTGTAATAGCTTAGAGCATAGGGGTTCGTGCATGCATCTATCCAGATTTGAGATTTGGCAAATTTTGGGAGAAGGGATAAAAATATATAAAGGTAGTTTAATGTAAGGCATAAGTAAGGGGTAAAAATATGATGAATAACATGTTGAAAAAGAAAAAGGTAAAACACGCAGATAGGATAAAAATAGGAAGTACAACATGAGTAAAGTAAGCTATTTATAGTTTGAACTATTGTAAAGATGAGTTATAAAAGCATTTTGATGAAAGATAATGTTATAGTCTATATGAGAGTGTGCATCATCCAACACCTTTTTGTAACTAATAAGGATGTAATCAACATATATTTATTATGTGATCAACTATGTATTGTCAAGGATACTTATATTTACATTGTAAGAATTACTTTATTTAATAATGTTGTTATGGGAATTGAAGTATTTTTTAATTATTTATTATGTTGATTAAGCTTCCTTATTATATGTGTTTCCAATTTACTATGGTATGATGTATCTTGTAGTATGAATGATAATAACTATGCGTGTTAACATCTTCATAAGAAAACCAAGGATGTTCTTGGAGGTTGTGTATTCTTTGGGTGAGATTTAAAACTATTCTAGATGAAGTGCAATTCCGCATAGCTAAGTATTGGGAAATAAAAGACTACATTTTTCCAAATATTAATAACTAAATTCAAAAAAATTATTCAATGAAATAATGGTAACATCAATGCTCTAATAAGAGTTGTAGAAAGCTTGTTTTCTTTCCCAGATTTCATAAAATAATCAAAGCCAAAAAAAATTTCACAAAGATGATTTCCATACTCTAAGAAGGATCTGCAAAAATTATTAAAAAAAATTAATTACAAACTATCTCTCTTTATTTCAATTTTCATATCATGCATAATAATCCAAAACCTATCTAATAAAATAATAATAACAATTATCTAAGAAGGATCTAAACCAATTAACTTCATTTTTATTACACTCTAACACCTAATTCGTTTTCCAAATCTCATATAGTGATCAAAACCCCAAAACATCTTCAAATTGATAATAACAATGCTCAAAGAAATATTTGTAAACCAACACAGGGTTTTTTTTTATTTCTCACAAGCTCTTTATATCATTTTCTATATCTCATCAATGATAAAAACCCAAAATGTATTCAAATTAAAAATAATAAACTAGAGCCAAAAATGAATTCATATTTCTCATAATCATTCAAACCATATTTTGGTATATCATTAAAATAACAATAAATAATAAAAGTAGGAAAACCTATTTTGTGTTTCTTACCTTTGAACTTCCCTACACTATTCTGAATTGAAAACTTTCAAGAAAACTAAATCTTTCAAAAACATATTTAACTACTAAAAATGCCATGATAACTGGAGATAACAACAATTAATTGCATGCAATATTCACCAAATAGATTTACCACAAAACCTCGATGTACATCCCTAAACAAAGCTCCCAAAGTGACTACATGAAAATGAACAAAAAAACTACATGCATTACCTAGCTTCTCAAGGAAGCTAATAATTTTCAAGGCATCTACCAGTAATACATTCATACCGAAGTCTTAAATTCCATTCCACATCATTCCTTTTCAATAGTTTGTTTGAACCTTTCTACTTTATGGCATGTAACTTAGGATTTATCCTAAGTTTTAATAAACTTTGTAAAACCAACTAGCTTGTATGGTGGTATCTTAACTAAATATTAATGCCATAAAATCCACTAAATCACCACCTCAACATGTCTATGTGCCAAGGTGTTAGTGTGGATAATAGGAAATTTCTAAGCTATCTATCACTGATAAATATTGAAAGGAAATAGGAATATTTTTCCAAGATATGACGATCTCATATGATAATAGCGTGCACCACATTTGATAGGCTAAAAGGAATTCACCAAAATAGCCTTACAAAAGAATTTGTAAACAAAGATCTAAAATATCATGTATGGAAATCCATCATTATGGAATTGATCTCAATATTGAGGATGTACATATAGGAGGAGGGAAGTGAAAATACTACCTATATCAATGGAAAATAACTCTCACTAATTGATACTGGTAGTTAAGTTTACTCCATAATACTAGCAAGATAACTCCACAAAACGGGTAAACTAACAAAGCATAATAAATAAACTAATTCCACGCAAATAGCACACCTAAGGAAGCTAACCCACAAATTGTAGGGATAACCCAGGTGTAATAATTATCCTAATAAATAGATAAAAGGAAACAATAACTTACACTAACACCCCCTATAAGCATAACTTGGGTGGGTGGAAAAGAAGCCGGTTCCCAAAAACAAGGCTTGATAGATGAGGTACCCACGTATAATAACAGGGAAAAAGGAACACCATAATGTTCCCCAAAACAATTAATAATAAATTATATAGATCTAAAAACCATTACAAGGCATCCCAAGAAGCTTGGCTCAAAAAAATTGTAGAATACCGAAGAATCTTTGTGTGCATTGTTGTCTAAATTCAATGCTTGATCACAAAATATAAAAACAAATGACACTAGGCATCACCCAAATAGATCCATATAAGGATACAATCAATGGATTCTATAACATTGCAATTCAATATAATAGATACTCTTAAGAAGGAGACAAAGATAAAAAATAACTAAAGGAGATTGTCATAGGTGATATCAAAAGTGCAAGAAATCACCAGACATAATTTGATCAATTATTGTAAATAGGTGTGTAACAATCCAAGAACAACAACCAAGGAAATAAGGAAATGACAAAAATACAAAGTAATATGAGTGTCATGATCAAAGAACAACCATGGTAACAAGGTAAGGACACAAGTTTTAAAGAAGTAGGATCAACACAACACCCTTCCATACTTCTAAATGAGTAGAGTGATGCTACAATTCTATATGAGTTATGAAAACAACAACTCAAACATTGGCAAACTAATAGCAGGCTCCATAAGAATAACTTCCCCATAAGAGATACTATAAACATGTCTATAAGTTTCAAAAATACAAAGACAAAATATCTCAACAAACAAGAGAGATACACTACACCTACTATAGAAAAATACTCAAAACAAGGAGCATTAAAATGCAGATAGTATAAAAATTGGAGAAAGAAGTTGAATGGTGAAGGAGTTACTCCTCTATAGTCCCCTAAACAAATGCCTATGTCACCACCACGAGTGATCAGAATTCCACCCCAAATAAACATAGATGTATGAAGAAGATTCCGGCATATGATTCAGTGTGAAATGCACAACAAGTTCATATACAAGAACATCAAAGTGTGTTTCAGTTCGATCATGTTTGACAGCTGAAATCTTAGGTTTCTCAAGCCTGGGTGAAGGAGCATAAATCATGTCTAGCTCATGATCCTCAGAAAGAGTTGAGTGTAAAAAAAATAAGATCTCTATTAATGTGTGATCCCAATGAATAACCTACTTAAAAACCAATATCATGGTAATAATTCCACTGAACAAGTAGAAAAAATTTACCAATAACCTATGAATGTTTTTCAATATCTCTACCCATGAAATCCATATAATGGAGCATGCAAGAACTAAATATATTAGTATGCTTCACAAAATAACCATTTAGGTTAGAAAAAGGAGATGATGTGGGATACACAGAGTTTGTAATTGTAATAGGCATATATGTAGAATAACATGTAATAATAAGCCCAATAGGCTTACGAGCATCATGAGCATGAATAGACTTAGAAACTGACAGATCAAGGTTAGTGAGCATAGGAGAAATAGCTGCAAGCTCACTAGGAATAGGTGAATGCATATGAAAGTCAACAATTTGAGGATGATGCTATAAGCAAGAAAGTGTCTATTGTAGGGAGAGTATGTATGTAGAAGTGATTTTTGAATCTTAATTATTTTATTTCATTATTAAAAAATTATTGTTTCCTCCTAAAGTCCACACAGTTTGAAGAAAAACATATCATTCTCAAAATATTTGATATATGAAAGAATATAACACCCAAAAAAATTCAAACGTTAGCCTCGTCCGAAAATGCGTCCACATGTTATTACAACACTCCACATATTTAAGCACTTTATAAATAGTGCATGTAAATATTGAAAGGAATAAAAGTACCTTTTACAAATAAAATATGTGTATAAAAATGTTACCACTATGGATATCTCAAAAAAACACACAATTTGAAAAAATAAATCAGCTTAATCTAAGCTAAAAACCAAAAATTATTAACTCCAGAATGTTTTGCTATTAAAAAATAATATTTTAATGTGAATAAAATAATAATAATAATAAGGTACACGTGAAACCCAAATTTCCAAAGGGTAATGAAGTGCATCCATAGGGTACAGACTTATGACCAAAGGATAAAAGACTGTTGATTAACTAAAATGTGGATTTTATACACAGTTAATCTAAATAAGTACAACAGTAAATAAAAGATAAACTAGATAACCCAAGCAATTCAATAAATTAAAATGTAAAGTACAAGAAGGGTTAGATCGAGCTTAGTTGACTTGAAGAAGGTGCTAGACTGTGTCACAAATATGCCTTGAGATACTAGAGGAGGAAACAACTCTTCTAAAGTCCCGAGAAGTGCATATCTAAGAAATATGAGTGGCACGGGGTTCCTAGGAGAGGATCTAGGAACATGTGGATACCTTGGTCTATGGAAATAGCCTGAAACTCCCCTCTAGGTTATCTCTTGATGTTATCATGTGTTCTCTCTATGTTGCACCAACTTCGCTAAACTATGTCATATGTCGTTGTAATATTTACAATAAGGAATCACTTGTAAAACCCAAAAACAAACATCAAACCCTCAAAAATAAATATGTAAATTAAGGACTTGGATTTTCCTTAATGGCCTCAATGGTCAACTTAATAACTCAGTGCTACACTACATCTCATACCTGATGTAGTTCTATGTGAATATGTGCATGATCATGTCCTAGGTTTTCTTGTGTCAATCACACTTTCTGAAGTAGCGAGCTATAAATATTGGTAGAAAATGTAATAGAATGGTTGATGGAATAGAATAAGATTCCATCCTATGATATGTGATTCAAATGAACTAGATTTATCCCTTTCTGATGGAACTAGATGGATGCAAATGAGCTCTACATAGATGCAACCTTAGATGATGATAGTAGTGGCTAGTGTTTGGTACCTCATTATGGTCTCATAAATTTATATTTATATGGTTCTCTTGATATAATTCCGTAATTAACCTTAAAGAGCCCAACCACTAAAAATATAGAATCCTTAAATGGCTAGAAATTTCCCAAAATATGAAGTTAAAGTTTGAAAAGGATTAATGCACCCCGACTGCGACAAGGGCACCTATGGGCACCCCAGTCAGTGATAAAATGACTCAAATTGACAAAAACAGACTAGGCATGTATGTTTAGGAGTTTGGTAGTGATGATGGAAGAAAAAGTAAAATGGCCAAAATACGTGGGTTAATTAGTAAATTCTTCACTCAAAAAATATACGAATAGTAGTATGAGATTAGCACTAAATAATACCCAAAGTGCATGATTTAGTGTCTACATTTTCCCCCACTTTATGTTGGTGATTGGAACTCTCGGTAACATAAAGTAGATAGAGATGTGTACTTGATGTCCATGTACAGTGATGTAGGAAATGTGCCTAAGGACTAGACAAAGCATGGAGTGACAAAAAGATGGACCATCGAAAATAAAGATGTAAAAGAGCAGAAAGTGATGAGAGTAAACCTAGGGTGGAAATACGTGTGTATTTTCTGAGGTGTGTTATGTACCTATATGTTAGTATGGTGTGTGTTATAGTAAAATGTTGTTGTTAACACCATTTTTGTTATTTTTGTTGATTTTTTACTTCACATATGGTCAGAACTGCAATTAGAAGATGATCAAGTAGTCAAATTCACATGTAAATAGTAAATGTAAAGCCTAAAATGAAAGTATGAAAAGATTAAAAGGAACATGTGCACCTGGTCTGCGATGAGAGAAAATGGTGTAGATAGAGGATATCTTGTCCTAGGTTTTTTGGTTGATTCGAAGCCATAGGCTGAATAAGTATAGGGAGGAATTTTGTTTTATCCTCCAATGTTTATTTGAGTATGTATGAAGAGATATTTGTACTTCCTGGTTTTTTGGGTGATCTAATGCCACTCACTAAAGTAGTGTAGAGTGGAAATACATTGTATCCTCTAACCTGTAACTTCTCCCCATAATGTTAAGGAAAACCATGTCCTACAAGAGCCGTTGTGTATGGAATTCATAGAATAACCCTAACCTAGTCGTTATATAACCCACAATACCAAGGGAAACAATTGTACTAAACTAAAATAGTATAGAAGTGATGTATAGAATGCAATACCAAAAATGATGTTCCCCTCTTTAGGGGTGCATGTGACATCACTGATAGGAGAAATGTGGATCCAAAAGAGGAAAAACTGCATGAACTATGTTCCTCTTCCCTATAAGGGGAGGGAATGCACTTGGTAGAAACCAATGCATGTACAAATAAGAATGCTAGAAAAAAAGAGTGTTTGTATGATCAAGCATGCATGTATAAAGTAATGTGTAAGCTATCAAGAAATATAGTAATGTAAACACATAACAAGACAAAGTAGACCTTTAAATAAGGTTGCAAACATTATATTCAAATCACGATGTTGGAGTACATATAAGGCCATAATGGATGCATACAACAAACAAGTGTTCACACAAAACATATGGCAAGGCTTTCATACAATAGAAAACAATAACACACAAGTACAACCAGAAGATAGCCATGGAAACTAGTAACCATGCAAAAAAATTCTACACATGAAGTACCCTTTAACATGTTATAAACATAACTAGTATGTCAAAATCATGTATAACCAAGTAATTTAAAGTGCTTAGTACAAAATATAACAATCACACATGGTAGAGGAAAATGTGGATGCCCCAGCAACCAGTGTAGAATGGGTAGAAGGTGAGAATCCATGTTGCATGCAAAAGAAATGTATATGAGATCAAAAGTAAGAAAATACATGAATTTACATGTGTGTATGGTAAGAAAAATGGCGTACAAGAAATCTATCTAGCATGTGTAATAAGCGAACATGTATACACAAATGGAAGCAAGACTAAGAGAAATCAAGATATGTAATATGTTGTGGATTGATGGAATGGAATGAAATATGGATGAAAGGAGTTTTGTGCCCCCTGAGTGAATGGACTTATATGCAATGAGATTAATTTGGTTTTCCCTCTCAATGGTCAAGAATGAACCGTAAATGAGAGTGCGTCATTGGGAAACGGTCAAAGTTTGTGTTGTCTAACATGTTGTTATGAATATGTTTTTATATGGATGTAATGCGACCTAGTAATAGTGTGTGTGTGTGACCCTTATAGCCGAAGTGTAAATCACGATAACATGAACATACGAGTGATGATGTAGCCTAAATCATATATCACTACAAGATGATCATATGAGTGATGATGTAGCCTAATTTAAGATGAAGAGAGGAAGTGGTGATGTATCCTACAACGTATATCACTATGAGATGCAGGAATAAGTGACCATTTAACCTATATCATATTTCACTAACCTAGTAATGTCACATGATAGAAGGTCGAATGATGAACATGTAAATATGGTAAGGTCTGTTTGATTTGTAAACCCTTGATAGTCGAGTATGGATCAAGGAGCTAGATTACCTCATAAATAGGTGAGCGTAGCACGTAGAAAAATATGTAGTATATGCAATGATGATGATAGACTACCATATGATGTGTATAAATATGTTAATATGCAGTGTGTAAAATGTAATTCAAGGTGTGTATGTAAAATAAAAGTGTAAGGTGAAAGCTATGTAGTATGTACGATGAGTAGATGATCATATGATGAGTAGAAATGTGTACAATGCAATGCATAATGTGCTAGGTAATATGTGTACATAAATTACTAATGTAGTATGTAGGATGAGTAGTATATGATGCTAGAGGCATATACAATAGGATTATGACATACATACGATGGAAGCTAATATGATGTGTAAAGTATGTATGATATATATATATATATATATATACACACACACACACACAATGGTCAAAATGGTGTAGTTTAAATGTAGGTTGTTCTACGTTAGATGTATAACATGAGATGTGTGAAGAGTGACTATGTGTAGTACCTATTGTGCTTTGTGTGGGGTTGACATGTAGTATGCCCTCAACAGTCAAGTGTGAACCGAAGAATAAGAGTTTGTCATCAAGTAATAACGACAATAAAATGGTGGATGAGTATTCCTATGCTAGGATATTGGTGTATGAGAATGCAAATATGATAAATGAACAAATATTAATATGAGGGGGGATTTGTAAATGATATGACCCCAAAGTATGTAAAATGAAGTGTGAAATTATGTAATGTAATATAGAAGATCATCGCTCTCATGATCATAATTGAATGGATAAGAATTGGTGACTTGAAAAGCAATAGTATTTGGTTGATCATGTAATGAGCCATTAAGGAATAAGTTATACATACCCATGACATATTCCTCATCAGTAAATGGAGAAAGTGGACAATGATTTGCATACCAACGGGTGAGATTGTTAGTATAGCCAAGAAAGGAACTATTAAAAATGAATATGTGACCCAAGGTGTACTGCCCACTCCTCTTCGACATTTTTCTATCTTTATATTCATACTATTGGACTGATGTTCAGATATTTGATTATGATACATTGATCAGTAGATGCTAGATTATATTGATATGTGGATTATTGACACTAGATAGTGATGTTAGACAGTTAGATGCATGTTGATTTCAAGATATGGATTTTACATTGACATATTAGGTTTCTAAGATGTTGGAATATAATTGTAATCTCATGAATGTTAGGGTTAGACTTTGGCATATTGATGGATAATAGAATGGTTAAATGTTGAATGATGAATTTGGAGTTTATATGTATGTATGTATATATATATATGTAATTTATCGATGTTGTTAATGTGGCCAAAAGGCTAGAGAGGTAATTTTTGTGTGCAAGAATTTTATCACAAACATCGAAGGGGATAGAGGACCAACCACGGAAGGATGTCGAGTATTGAGTAACGAGGCCAAATTGACGACTTGTGTAATGTTGTTTTGTGTAGTGTTTTATTTGTATTGTTTTGAAGTCTCTGATTGGGGGGAGATTTCACATATGTGGCCATCGGGTGGATTGTGACCCTTTCTTTCATTTTTGTTTCTGTTTATTTATGTTTTGTGTATTTAAAATCTGAAAATTGTCTCAATTTATTAGCATGTATAATTGTGTGTTTATTTGACTTAATCTCTCTTGTTTAGTTTAACCAAAGTAGAGATGTGATTTATGGTAATGATGTGATCTTGTAGTCCTTTTATATGATGAATTTATGTTGATTTAGAATAATTTTACTTCACCCCAAATTCAAAATTAGGATTTTGACTTGGGGGCACTTTTGGAGACTTCTCGGACCAGAACGACTTGTACCATGCCTCTTAATTTGGCCCAACAACCTTACCTATGGGTTGGGAAGCTCAATTTTGTCTTCTTTGTCATCATTTGAGTGTAGGAGAAGGAAAATCATTGCACTTTCTTTCTTCCCAAATTTATTATTGTCCCTTGAAAGCATGGTGTGCAAGTTTTGAGCTATGTGGGTTGTCATAGTCCTTACTTGTGCATTGATGTTTCTTGGTTTTTATTTTTTGACTTGAATGTGAGGATGAGGAATGATGAAGTGGCATCCTACATGCAGCCACCTCATCATCCTCACTTCCCAATTCTATTCATTTGTGACTTTTGGTTGGAATGGGGGTTACTTGCTTATTTTTGCTTCTTGTGCACTTTTGGGATTTTGGAGCTTTTGGAGTTCTTGGCTTCAATTTCAAGAGGCATGTGAAGGTTCTTCTTGGATATTGATGGAGAGGTAGGATCTCCACACTTATATTAATATGTTACTTTGTTTATTGTAAACAATATTGTGTTTGCTACAAGTATTTTAATCTTGTGATGGTGTTCTATGGGCTGGTTGAGTAGTTGGCCTTAGTTGGGTGTGTTGAGAAGGGATTATGGGACCATTGGGGAGGGAAAAGAGATTTTTTGTGAGGCGTGAAAATTGGTGGGAGTGTGAATGGGAATCTTGCCTATGCGGAGAGAAAACGGATTCATGGATTTGTTTTTTGTTGCAAGGGAGGGATAAGGAGTTGTTTGATAATTCTTGTGAACTTGGAGGCTTAGGGTAAGATTCCCACTTCACTTGGGAGGCATAAGGAGGTGGTATCCCAAATCCCTTACTCTACTTGGTTTGGTCCTCAAATGTTTGTTTTGATGTGTATGTTTGAACTTACTGGTGTTGCTTGTCTTGCTGTGTGTTTTGTTGAGAAGTCTCTTTGTGATAGTTGTCAATGTTGCTCATTTCCCTTCATGGTTCCTTGGTTGGGGCTTGGGGGTCATTAAGGGAATGGATTCCTCCCTTGATAGATTTAATTTTGGGTAGAGAGCATTTGCTACACCCCCTTCCTTGCTTGGTGATATCATTGTGAAGATAAAGCATGTCAAAGTTGGAGCTACCTTTGTGGGGAGGACATATATTTGGAAGACTATAAAATTGTTATGGATAGCTTTGTTATTATTTATATTTCAAACTCCTATCTCCCACTTTGAGTGGATGAATTGTAAATTCATAAATTTGTAATAAATTTATTGTACTTCTTTGAAATTCTTCTAGCTTGTAAACTCCCCTAAGAGTGTGTGGATTTAGAAATGTAAAATATCAAATGTGTGGTGTTGTGGAAGAAAATTACCAATATTGAATTGTTTTTTTTTTTAAATGGGGAGATTCAAATGAGTATGGAAGGGATATTTCTTATTAATTTACAAAATTCTTTCATTTACAAATGTGTGTAATGTTGTAGGTAGATACATTCCCATTTTTAAAGTAGTTGATATACTTATATTTCTATAACATTACAATGTGTTAAACTCTAGTTTGAAATAAAAAAGTATTCTTTTAGTTGCTTTTGCTTGTGAAATGTAAGTGATTATTTTTTTCCCTTAAAAGAAAGCAAGTACAAGCATTTTAACAATGAATGTATTACTAAACTAGTTGAAGGTAATAGTAGTTAGATCTACAAGAATTGATGAAAACATTCTCTTTTACCATCACCTTGTTCACAAGTTGTGTAAGGAAATTTACTATTAGCCTAACTTCACCCTAAGTTTATTTATCAAAACAAGGACATATATGAAACCCACATCTCTACTTAAATTCAATTATAGCTAGGTTAATTTTATGGACTTATTTACAAATATTCTATATTAACATTGATCTAGCTTTGACCTACTTCAAACAATAAGGAAATATTTAAATAAAATAGATTATTCTAATACTATTTTTCTATTCACAATTTAATTTACTAATAATTCTACCATTCTAATAGTCTTGTAAAATTTGTATTATTAAAAGTAAAATTTATATATAAATATACATATTAATATATATTTAATACTAGTATTAATTAATACCATTATAGATTCATATTATCCTTATTACCTATTATTAGTATTATTAATAAAATAAAATATATTGTAATAAATGAAGTTTAATAAATCAAGTCTTATAATAAAAATAATAATTTAATAACCATTGTATGAGCTTTATGGTTGTGAGTAGTTGCTAAAGCAACAAGGGGTGCAGAGGGGTCGGTGACCCCACCCCTACCCCATAGTTATTTGGAGTGGAGTCACCAACCCCTCCCCACCCCCTATATTAAACTTAAATCAAATTCAGTGGGGGGATAATCCCCCACAAAGCCCTTGCAAATTATTTTGACCAGTCTACCTACGGATCTTAAAACAGATTGTGATTTTATCCCATGGCTATGCCATTTACTTTATATATATGTGTGTGTGTGTGTGTGTGTGTGTGTGTGTGTGTGTGTGTGTGTGTGTGTGTGTGTGTGTGTGTGTGTGTGTGTGTGTGTGTGTATGTATGTATTTATGTATGTATGTATGTGTATTGAAAATAAAGCAAATCACATTAGAAAATAAGTGTAACACTTCAAAATTATAGTTTTAAAATGGAAATGGAAAAATACCGAAATAGGTATCTTATTCATCTATATTTATAACAAAATGGAAAAAATTAACAATCTCTTAGATAGGGAGAAATAGGAAATTAGATAAACTAGAACAAATAAGGCTGGTGGGATGTGTATATCCATCCCCAAAGCTTGCAACCTCCTCATGCATGGCTTCCTCCTATCCCATAGCTTTCCTTAACCTACAAAACAAATAAATGAGAGAAAATGAGAAAGGGAAAAGGATAAAGATTTTCCGTAAGGATTTTTAGGGTTGCTTTAAAATCCCCTTATCCAATGGTCCACATTTTTTTCATCCAAGGGCCAAGTTTGTCCCCTAAAAAAGTTAGGTAGGGGGTAGGTGAGATCTTTACTTGATCTCATGGGTCTCTCTTTGAAGAGAACCCTTAGTGTGTGTTGAAAATAAATGATTTTATTGTCTTCTACGCTTGAACTAAATTAAATAAACTTTCCACTAATTAGTTTAATTTAATTTTGCAATAGGTAAATAATTAATTAGCTTGTTGTAATAAAGGGTTTTTTTTCTTGGGTTTAATTAATTAAATTTTTACATGACCTTAGGAAATAACTGTATTGAGGACTATTTAGTGTTATGTGAATAAATTATGTTAAACCTTATCGTAGCCTAAATAAATTTAGTTACTTGAATATTAATATTTAATTAAATTTCCTATGACGATCATTTATTAACCTAGGAGTTAGCTTATCGTGTAATCCATATTCAAGCAAAAAAAATTATTCCATAATTTTCTAGTACACCACTTGTTTGGTTTTGGGTTTCGTGTGCTAATATTTTTGTGGGCATTACATTTGGTATCAAAGAGTGGGTTCAATGCTTGGACCCTGGCCACAACTAGAAAACACAAAACAAAAATAATTAAATCAAACACAACTTTAAACCTAGTACACACAACTATGTATGATGAATTGAAACATAGAAAATTAAAACAATAAAAAAAACTAAAAACAATAGATTAGATGATTATAAACTAACTCTCACCTTGGTATGTGTAGGAGGCAAGGACCAGATGGGGGGTTCCTATATGTGGACCTAGATCTACCACCCTCAGATCAGGCAATAGCTGTTATCCTTCCTCAAATATTGCAGACGTTATAGGAGGTTAATGTCACTATATGTGGAGGACTGATAGGAGGGTGACCTAGTAGGTAGGACAAGGAGCCATCAATGGAGGCACATGTGCCTTCACGTCAAAGTGCAAAGGATAGGTTAGAGAACTCCCACGTGGAGTTAGTTAGACATGAGATGCCTCCTAGAGAACTTAAAGATCAAGATGGGATGTATAGAGACATGTCTAGGAGCCCTAGGCCAAGATCAAATCACACAGAAAGGCCTAGAGGGTGGCATTCATATGTAGTGGAACACATGAGGGAGATACTCAGGTTGCACCCACATCATTTTTCTAGAGACACTAGAAGATTTCAAGCCGAGGCATGGTTGGTTAACTTGAGGGGATGCTTTAAGCTATGCCCTTGTTCTAGAAACATGAAAGCTCATGTTGTCATCCAACTTTTGAGAGATAGAGTTGGATTATGGTGGAGGACTAAGGGGTAGAAGCTCTATGTAGATTCTGAGATAGTCTCTTGGGATCTCTTTGAGGAGAATTTAAAGAGCACGTATATTTCAAGGAGGTTCATTCAGTAGTGGATTGATGAGTTCCACTATCTACGAAAGGCCTCCTTGATGGTAGTAAAGTATGAGGGGTGGTTCTTGGATCTACTTCAGTATGTAAATTATATGTAGGATGAGAAGGTTTAAGTTCACATGTTCATTAGGCGCCTGAACATGGACTTTCGTGGATCAGTGCATATTCACTATCCACAGACACTTTCAAAGGTTGTGGAGAAGTCCTATATTGTAGAGGAAACCAAGGGGAAGATGCAGAAGGCACGTGATAGAGTGAGGAGCCACATACAATAGTTGTGGGATAGTAGATCAAGGGGATCAACTCCTCTTATGGTGGGAACATATCAACGCAGTCTTCTTTTCGGCCTCCTATACCTCCTTAGCAACAACAGCAACAAACTCAGCCACCCTTTCGAACCCCATAGTGTCATGATGCCCTCTAGCTAGGGGTTACAACTGGACAAAAGCCCCACCTCGAGCATAGTCAACAGGAGGACATCGGCCATAACACCCATAGAGATCTATAGTTGGATTATCAAGTATTTCTCCATGTGATACTGGGCCACTTAGAGGGATATATGCATAGTGGAGAGGACCATGCACTTGTTATGGATGCAACATGCACAGAAATTGTTAGAGAGAGTGTCCTCAGAACCCTACTAATAATGGTCAGGCCCCTATTTTTGAGCCTATTATTGGCGACATGGATAGGAGCCACAAGATTTATGCAGCAGTCGAGAACCACCAGGAAGAGCACCAAGGTACAGTGATAGAGACCATAAGTAGCATTGGTGGTATTTTTATTCCTATTTTATTTGACTTAGGCTTATCAGATTCTTTCATTTTGTCATCTTTAGCAGAGCGTTGCAGGCTGGTAGATGTTAGGCAGGGTCTTAGTTAGGACATTGAGATGGCTTCTAGCACCAAGATCTCAGTTGACTACTTAGTCAAGGAGTGCGTAGTGGACCTAAGACCCTTTACCACTACTTTCAATCTTCACATCCTTCCCTTGGGATCTTATGGTGTTATTTTGGGCATGGATTGGTTGTCTACGCATAGATCCAAAGTGGATTACTATAGTAAGATTATATCTTGTGTAGATGATTTGGGTGTGGAGACAGTGAATTTTGAAGTTAAGAGAACCATTTCTATCTGCACTATTTCCGCTATGAAGTTAAAGTAGTATACGTGATGCGGTCGTCAGCTTTATGCTATTACAGTCAATGATAGGTTAGAGGATGAGGCTAGTTTACCATCACTCAATGATCACCCCATATTGGAAGACTTCTTGAATGTGTTTTCTAGTGAGCTTCTAGGGATGCCCTACCCATGTGATCTAGATTTTCACATTGACTTGGTTTTAGGAGCGTAACCTATCTTGCGCGCCCCTTACCAGATGACCACGCCTGAGCTATGTGAGCTCAAGTTGTGGCTTAAGGGTCTTCTTGAGAAAGGCATAATCCTTCCTAGTGTATCCCCTTGGGGTGAACTAGTGATTTTTTTGAATAAGAAGTATGGATCCTTGCATTTGTGTGTGGAGTGTCATCAACTGAAAAAAGTAACAATCAAGAATCGTTAACCCCTTCCTCACGTTGATTATTTGTTTGATCAGGTGAAGGGGCCCACAATATTTTCCAAGATAGATCTTAAGTTAGGATACCATCAATTGAGGATCGTAGAGGAAAATATCCACAAGTAGGATACCATCAATTGAGGATCGTAGAGGAAAATATCCACAAGTCAGCTTTATACATGAGGTATGGCCACTATGAGTTCATGGTTGTGCCATTTGGTCTTACAAATGCCCCTGCAGTATTCATGATGTTTATGTACGGGGTGTTTAGGAAAATTTTATACCATTTTGTAATCATGTTCCTTGATGACATCTTGACCTTCTCACATATGTATTAGGAGCACAAGGATAACCTTCATTCAGTTTTGCAGCACACACAATGATAATGAATTCCTACAAGAACATAATAAATTTCTTTGTGAGTAGCAGCTTTACGGGAACCTGGAAAAGTGTGTGTTCTTTCAGTTAGAGGTACAGTATTTGGGTCACATCATTTCTAGGAAAGGTATCATAGTTGATCCTTCCAAGATAAGAGCCATTATGAATTGGACAACTCCTACTAGCGTGACTGAGGTGCGTAGTTTCATGGGGTTGGCTAGATACTATAGGAGTTTGCTTTAGGATGTCTCTCCATTTGCGCACGGACTGCTTGTTCCCATTTCGCCCGGTTCGGCCGGTTCACGTACTCGCAGCACCCCATCACTTCCCTTCATCGAAAAGGGAAGAAGTTAATCTAGTCAGATAGAAGTGATTAGGCCTTAAGTAGACTAAAGTACTACCTTACAATTTTCTCAGAACTTGCTCTCTTCTA
The DNA here is from genome assembly GCA_019776745.2 of Taxus chinensis. Classification (NCBI taxonomy): domain Eukaryota; kingdom Viridiplantae; phylum Streptophyta; class Pinopsida; order Cupressales; family Taxaceae; genus Taxus; species Taxus chinensis. The sequence goes on from CM034154.1 coordinate 111,243,570, forward strand.
CTTGGACAGGGGAGTTAGAAAAATGTGAGGGGACCCTAGAAACATGACACCTATTTTTGTAGTGCTATACCCTCAGGGTGAGTTCTTCATTTGAAAATATGCTTCTTTGGTAGGATAAGGAGATGTGTTGATGCAGTAGGGCCGTGTTGTAGCTTTTGAGTCTCGCAAAATCAAGGACTATAAGCCCAACTATCCAACTCATGACCTTTATCTTGTAGCTGTAGTTCATGACTTGATTTAATGGAGGCACTTCCTTCTTGGCAAAATATTTATACTCATGACTGAGTACTTGAGTATTTACCACCTCTTCATGCAGCCCAATCTTAATGCTTGCCAATGGCATTGGATGGAGTTTCTTTATGAGTATGACATGGAGATAGAGCATCTGAAGAGGAAGGGTAATGTTGTTGTAGATACCCTGAGTACAGAGAGGCATATGGTTATGGCTACCTCAGTGAGTACAAATTTACGGAGTAGGATCTTGCATCAGCCTCCTCACGACAGTTTCTACCTTACAGCCAGATCAGAGATTGAGTCTCAGAGACCCCTTGAAGATAATTTTGATGGATTATCATTAGATGCAAATGGTTTTCTCGGACACAGAGATCAGATATATGTTGCTAGAGATAGATTTTTGAGAAATTATATCTTGACAAAGGCTCATCATGCACCCTATTCAGTGCATCTAGGGGTGAAGAAGATGCATGCCACGTTGAGACTAATTTATCATTGGAGAGGTATTTGGTAGGATGTAGCTTGGCTTTTTTCACGTTATTTAGAGTTTCAGAGGTTGAAGGTTGCACATTAGTACCTTATTGGCCTTTTCTACCCACATGTAATACCAGAGTGGAAATGGGACACCATTTCCATGGATTTGATTGTAGGGCTACCGATGTCAAGATACCACCAGGATGCCATCAATGTCATGCTAGATAAATTAATTATAGTGGCTCATTTTTCTCTGGTGAATACCACTTGCATAGCTAGTATAGTAGTGTGGGTATACCTTGATGATATTTTTAGACTACACGGGATCTTGAGGAAGATAATTTACGACCATGTCCCCTTGTACACTTCTCAATTTTGGACCACCATGTAGCAATTTCTTTGTATGAGTATCAACTTCATCACAACTTATCATCCAAACACAGATAGAAGAAAGAGCAAGTGAATTAGATTTTGGAGGATATATTGTGGATGTATGTCATGGACCAGTAGTCTAGGTGGGAGAACTACCTATATTTGATGGATTTTTCCTACAACAAAAGTTTTTTATAGTTCGATATACATGGCTTCTTTTCAGGCATTATATGGTAGAGAGTGTAGGACACCTTTGAGTTGGGATAGATTGGATGATAGGGTTTCTATTGGGCCGACTTTGGTATAGGATATGGAGCACTAAGTAGTCTTGATTCATCAGAGGCTTAAGGAGGCTCATGAAAGGCAAAAGAAGTATGTAGATCTGTGGAGGAAAAATTGTAGTTTTGAGGTGGGAATGAAGGTATTTCTTCCTGTCAGACCTCATAAGAGTCTAATCCATTATGGAAAGGACTCTAGCTTTGCTCTGAGATTTTTGGGTTCCTTCAAGATCTTGGAGTGTATTGGACCCTTGGCCTACCATCTAGTATTTCCACCCAACTTGTCTCACATGCACGATTTTTTTCATGTATCTATACTTAAGAGATATGTTCAAGATCCCTATCATGTTTTGGATTGGACCGCATTGTAGGTGAAAGAGTAGGGGTAGGTGTCAGTGGATCCCATATGCATCACAGAGCACAGGACCCTAGATATTTGAGGCCATGAGATTGACCAGGTGTGGGTCCAATGGGATAGGTACAATGAGATTGCAACCACTTCAGAGGATACTACTATTTTGCAAGTATAGTTTCCTCACCTATTCCAGTGACTTCTAGGAGGAATTCGAGTCTAAGGGGAAGGGGATGTAGTGCCCACTCCTCTTCGACACTTTTATGTCTTGATATTTATACTATTGGACTGATGTTCAGATATTTGATTATGATACATTGATCAGTAGGTTCTAGATTATATTGATATGTGGATTATTGACACTATGCTATTTATATTTTATCATAATGCACTAGATAGTGATGTTAGAAGGTTAGATGCATGTTGATTTCAGGATATGGATTTTACATTGACATGTTAGGTTAATGAGATTTTCGAATATAATTGTAGTATCATAAATGTTAGGGTTATACTTTGGTATATTGATAGATCATAGAATGGTTAAATGTTGAATGACGAATTTGAAGTTTATATGTATATATATGATTTCTCAATATTGTTAATGCAGCCAAAAGGCCAGAGAGGTGTTTGTTATGTGTAGGAATTTTATCACAAACATTGAAGGGGATATGGGACAAACCTTGGAAGGATTTCGAGCATTGAGTAACAATGCCACAATGGCGACTTGTGTAATGTTGTTTTGTGTAGCATTTTATTTGTATTGTTTGGAAGTCTCCCAGGGGGGGTGATTTCACATATGTGGCCATGGGTTGTATTGTGTCCATTTCTTTAATTTTTGTTTGTGTTTATTTATGTTATGTGTATTTAAAATTGGAAAAATTTCTCACTTTATTAGTATGTGTAATTGTGTGTTTATTTGACTTAATATCTCTTGTTTAGTTTAATCAAAGTAGAGATGTGATTTATGGTAATGATGTGATCTTCTAGTCCTTATATATGATGAACTTATGCTGATTTGGAAGTATTTTACTCCACCCCAAGTTCAAAATTAGGATTTTGACTTGGGGGCACTTTTGGAGACTTGTGGGATAAGCAAGCCTTGTCCCATGCCTCTTAAATTAGCCCAACAACCTTACCTATGGGTTGGGAAGCTCAATTTTGATTTCTTTGTCCATATTTGAGTGTAGGAGAAGGAAAATCATTACACTTTATTTTTTCCCAAATTTATTGTTGTCCCTTGAAAGCATGGTGTGCAAGTTTTGAGAAATGTGGGATGTCATAGTCCTTACTTGTGCATTGATGTTTCTTTGTTTTGATGTTTTGAATTGAGTGTGATGATGGCAGATGATGAAGTGGAATAATACATAGAGCCACCTCATCATCCTCACTTCCCAATTCTATTTATTTGTCACTTTTGGTTGGAATGGGGGTTACTTTCTTACTTTTGCTTCTTGTGCACTTTTGGGATTTTAGAGATTTTGGAGTGCTTGAGTTGGATTTCAAGAGGCTTGTGAAGGTTATTCTTGGATCTTGATGGAGAGGTAGGCTCTCCACACTTATATTATTATGTTACTTTGTTTTCTGTAAACAATATTGTGTTTGCTACAAGTATTTTAATCTTGTGATGGTGTTCTATGGGTTGGTTGAGTAGTTGGCCTTAGTTGGCTGTGTTGAGAAGGGATTATGGGACCATTCAGAAGGATAAAGGGATTTTACGTGAGGCATGCAAATTTGTGGGAGTGTGAATGGGAATATTTTCTATGGGAAGAGAAAAGGGATTATTTGATTTTTTGTTTGGTGCAAGGGAGGGATAAGGCGTTGTTTTATTATTCTTGTGCACTTGGAGGCTTAGGGAAAGACTCCCACGTCACTTGGGAGGCATAAGGAGGTGGTCTCCCATATCCCTTGCTCTACTTGGTTTAGTCATAAAACCTTTGTTTTGATGTGTATGTGTGAACTTGTTGGTTATGTGAACTTAATGGCATTTCTTGTCTTGCATATGTGTTTTGTTTAAAATCCTCTTTGTGATAGTTGTCAATGTTTTTCATTGCCCTTCATGATTCCTTGGTTAGGGCTCAGGGGCCATTAAGGGAATGGCCTTTTCCCTTAATGGATTTAAGGTTGGGTGGAGAGCATTGCCTACTCCTCCTTCCTTGTTTGGTGATCTCATTGTTAAGATAAAGCATGCCAAATTGGGAGCTACCTTTATGGGGAGGACATATATTTGGAAGACTTGAAAATTGTTGTGGATAGCCTTATTGTTATTTATCTTTCAAACTCCTATCTCCCATTTTGAGTCGATGCATTGTAAATTTGTGAGGAATTTGTTGTACTGCTTGGATATTCTTATAACTTTTAAACACCCTTAAGTGTGTGTAGATTTAGAAAAGTAAAATCTCATATGTGTGGTGTTGTGGAAGAAAATTTCCAATATTGAATTGTTTTTTTTTTGTAAGGGAGATTCAAATGAGTATGGAAGGGACATTTCTTATTAATTTACAAAATGCATTTATTTCCAAATTGTTGTAATGTTGTAGGTAGATACATTCCCATTTTGTAAAAAGGGGTGGCGAGGGGTCAACGACACCACCCCCCACCCCATAGTTATATGGACTCGAGGGTGGGGTTTCCGACCCCTCCACACCCCCCATATTAAAATTAATTCAAATTTGGTGGGGGGATAATCCCACACCAAACCCTTGCAAATTCTTTTGACCAGTATCCGTGTGGCACTTTAAACAAACATTGATTTTATCCCACGGCCATGCCATTTACTTTTTTATTATTATTTATTGTGTGTGTGTGTGTGTGTGTGTGTGTAATATATGTATGTATGTATGTATGTATGTATATGTATGTATAAATACATTTATTTTTAATAAGGAAATAAAATCATATATATATATATATATATATATATATATATTGGATTTTATTTCCTTATTATATATAAATGTATTTATACATACATAGATACACACACACACACACACACACACACACACACACACACACACACACACACACACACACACACACACACACACACACACACACACACACACACACACACACACACACACACACACACATATTGGCTTTTATTTCCTTATTATATATAAATGTATTTATAAATGTGTGTGTGTGTGTGTGTATTTAAAATCAATCAAATAACATTAGAAAAGAAATGTAATAATTAAAAATTATAGTTTTAAAACAGAAATGGAAAAATACCCAAATAGTATCTTATTCATCTATGTTTATAACAATATAGAAAAAAATTACAATCCCTTAAATAGGAAGGAATAGGAAATTATATCAACTCGAACAAATAATGTTGGGGCGGAATGTTTATATATATCCCTCAAGCTTGCAACCTTCTCATCCATGGCTTCCTCCTCTCCCATACCTTTCCTTAACCTACCAAACCAAAAAATGAGAGAAAATGAGAAAGGTAAAAGGATAAAGATTTTCCTTAAGGATTTTTAGTGTTGCTCTCAAATCCCCTCATCCAATCGTCCACATTATTTTCATCCAAGGGCCAAGTTTTCCCCTACAAAAGTTACGTAGGGGCTAGGTGAGTTCTTTACTTGATCTCATGGGTCTCCCTTTGAAGAGGGCCCTTATTGTGTGTTGAGAGTAAATGATTTTATTGTCTTTTACCCTTGAACCACTAATTATTTTAATTTAATTTTGCAATAGAGAAATAATTAATTAGCTTGTTTTAATAAAGGGTTTTTTTTAGTTGGGCTTAATTAATTAAAATTTTACATGACCTTAGGAATCAATGTATTGAGGACTATTGAGGGTTATGTCAATGAAGTATGTTAAACCTTATTGTAGCCTAAATCAATTAAGTTACTTGAATATTATTATTTAATTGATTTTTTTGTGACAATAATTTATTAACCTAGGGGTTAGCTTAACATTTCATCCATCTTCAAACCAAAAAAAATTATTCCATAATTTTCTAGTACACCACTTATTTGGTTTTGTGTTTCATGTGCTGAAAGTTTTGTGGGCATTACACAAGGGAATATGAAATGAGATATCAATATGATCAGGATCCAATGTGCCCCTATATAAGTAAGCCAAGTCTCCGCTAATGGGAGTGGATAAGAGAGAGGATTTCGTGATAAATAAACCATAGCGTGAAAAACAAGTAAACCAGAAGTAGCGGTAATAGTGATGAAGCCATAATAGAGATGAGGATCATCAACGGAATGGTAAAGATCCTCGAAAGTGAAACCAATTCGAGTTACTCTATCATGTGAACATATAGTGACATCACAAGTAGGATCAAATGTAATTTGTTCCCATTGTAAGTAAAAGGTGGACGTGCTAAAGTAAGTGGCACATATGAAGGTGTAGGTGATTGAGTGGCATCCATAGACTGGAAGGCCCTTGATAATGAATCATAGTAGTAGTAGGAGGCATAGAATAATTACATCTATCACAAAAATAACATCCTAAAGTGGTGGAAATTGATGTGGTTCATCTATAGGTTAAGGATCGTCTCTAGTATCAGTGCGTGGAATAAGAAGACTAGTGTTAGGAGTTCAGTGACAATATTGGAATGGGTTGTGGTCATGAAAAATAATATACTTAATTCCATCATGAATAAATTTAACACAATGACATATAGTAGAAGTGATAGATTGCATCGCATGAAGCCAAGGCTTACCAAGTAAACAATTGTATGATACTGTGAAATCAATGATGAAAAACATTGAGGGGTATTATTTAGCCCTTCACTTATGGGTAGTGTAATGTGACTGAGACATGGAAAGACAGAGCAATCATATGTATTAAATGAAATACAAGATGGACTAACATTATAAGCAAAAATACCTAAGACTTCAAGGAATGACATAGGAAACAATTTAAGTTGAGATCCATTATCAAGTAAAGTGCACTTGATACCTAAGTTTTTAATGCGACACATGATATGAAAAGGTGGGTCATTGTCAAAAGTATGAAGATTAGTGGGAGGATTACACTTAAATGATATGTGTTGAGAAAATACATCAATAAATGTTTGATAGACCGACTTTGCATGCATGTCAACACGAATGTGAGTAGCAACAAAAATATGTTGGACTCTATGTCTTACATCAATATTTCATAGAAAATAATCATTGATTGAGATACTCGTTATGAAAAAACTTTAAGGTTATAATAAATGAAGAAAGAAGCTATATAAGCGTGTAAAACCTATGAGCATCAAGATTGAGTCAGGTTCACCAAAATAATTAACCAAAATGTGTACTTTATAGATAGTTAATCAAAATAAGTACAATAGTAAATAGAAGAAAAATAAGATAAGGAAAGTGACAAAAGAAACTATGTAAATAAAAATGTGAAACCCTAAAGTGCAAGAAGGGTTTGATAGAGCATAGCTGATTCAGCGAAGGTGCAGGAATGTTTCATAGAGATGGATGGAGAAAAATGAGGAAGAAACGAATGTGCTGAAGTCTTAAGAAGTGCAGATCTAATAAATCTGAGTGGATTAGGGCACCTGGGAGAGGATCAAAGAGCCTATGGGCATCCTAGACCGAGATTTGGGTGCTCTTGTCTATGAAAATGCATTGAAACCCTACTCTAGGGTATCAATGGATGTTCTCTTATGTTCTCTCTTTGTCACAAAACCTTTGTTGAACTGCATCAGATGTCAGTGTAATATCTACAATAAGGAATCACTTGTAAAGCCTTGAAACAAGCATCAAACCCTAAAAAATAAAGATTCAAATGAAGGGTTCATATTTTCCTCAGCGTCCATAATGGTGGAATTACTAACTGAGTGTTTCATTACATCTCAGACCCGATGAAGTTCTATGTGAATATGTGTGTGATCATGCCCTAGGTGCTCTTGTTCCAGTCAAAATTTGTGAAGTAGCGAGCTATAACTATGGGTATAAAATGTAATAGAATTTTAGATGGAATAGAATAAAATTCCCTCCTATGATGTTTCATGTAGATGAACCAGCCTTGTCCCTTTGTGATGAAGCTAGATGCATGTAAATGAGCTCTAGATGGATGCAACATTAAATGGTGATAATAGTGTCTAGTGTTTGGTCCCTCATTACGGTCTCATAAATTTATATTCATATGGTTCTTTTGATCTAATTTTGTATTTAACCTCGAAGAGGCTGACCACTACATATATCGAATTGTCAAATGGCTTCAAAGTGCCCTAAATATGGAGATAAAGTGGGAAAAGTATTAGGGAACCCTGACTTGAACCAGAGCACCCCAGTACTAGCCTGGGTGCCTCATTCAAGACTAAAATGAAGTAAAATGATAAAAATAGACTGGGCATGTATGCATGGGAGATCAAAAATGATGATTGAAGGAAAAGTAAAATGGTCAAAAGATGGGGTTTAATCAGCACTTTCTTCACTCAAAAACCATATGAATACTAATATGAGACTGGGAATAAATAATACCCAAAGTGTGTGATTTAGTGTCTACAATGACTCCCAAAACCTACATGTCTAGAGTGTAAAGAATTCCATCAATAACATACACATCTATGACAAAACGATAAAAGAATGCACCCTGAAGGTACATATTTGTGTCAAGTTGATAAAATACTACAGTCAAAACATAAATATCCATAGGGTAAAATAATGCATCTAGAAGGTACATTTGTATGTCCAAAAGATAAAAGAATGCATCCAAAATGTATAATTGTTGATACAAACTCTTACTACAAATATATATATATTTTTCTTGTACCTGTATAAAAAAAGAGATTGAAACAATAATGTTTCTCAAAAAAACTATAAATCTGATATAAATTTTATGTCAATTTTTTTTAATAGAATTGCTTGGATTTTTTTTGAAAAGGTGCCAAAAACCGCCTTTAAAATGCCCAAATTTGAGTGTCTCAAAACAAGGTCACGTTTAGATTCAATTAGAGGTTTTTGCTGCCTACAAAATATAATATCACACTCTTTTTTTGTTTAAAAATGAATGCTATAGAAAATTTATAACAAATTCCAAATATATGAAATCACGAAAAACCCATTATTGAAAAAAAACTTACAAATGGATATCTACATCATATATCACTCTAATACCATGAAAGGAATGATAAGAATATTATTCTAAGACATGAGGACTTAGATGATAATAACAGACCATATTTGATAACATGAAAGCAATTCACTAGAATAACCTTACAAAAACATTTGTATACAAAGAGCTGAAATATCATATATGGAAATCCATCATAATGTCATTGATCTCAATAATGAGGATTTACATATGAGAGGAGGGAAGTTCCAATACTACCTAGATCAGTGGTGAAAAAATTCAAATAATTGATAGTAGAAGTTATGTTATCTCCACAAGACTATCAAGCTAACTCCACACTATTGGTAACCTAACTCAACACAACTACTAAGCTAACTCCACACAACTAGTAATCCTAAGAAAGCTAATCCAACAAGTGTAAGGATAGAAAAAGTGAAATAAATATCCTAATAAACAAATAAAAGGATAATTAATAACCTACACTAACAAATATACTATCAAATCCAAAATACACATATATAAATCTATAGGTGTATATATGTGATATATACATGTATGTGTGTGTGTGTGTGTGTGTGTGTGTGTGTGTGTGTGTGTGTGTGTGTGTGTGTGTGTTATTAATTCAACAAATCATCACAAGACAATCCTTTATTAGACAAGAATAACACAAATTAGATTAAACATTCATCACAACAATTTTAATAGTTTCATATATAAATTTAATTAAATCTAAGATATTACAAAATCTAGTTTAAATGAAATCAAAGTCTACTTATTTCAAGTGATGCAAATCACTATATAGGTAATAAAATAGATAAATAAGATCTTTAGATTTTTTTTCGTATGGTAAAAAATAAAATAGGAAGATATAACTAACATAGGGAGAGAACATATGCCTTAAACAATCTGAAGGAGGGACAAGGATAAAAAAATCTACAACAACATGATCTGGACTTGGAAAAAAATTTTGATGGGAAGTTATGTGAGAAAGATTGTACCCCTTGGATCCATTTGGTTAAATGAAAGTATTTTTATACTAGAAAATGTGAGAGTTAACTCATAGTTTAAGATCCTATTGAATTTTCCCATATATCAAATTTAATCATGAATAAAATAAATGTAATTTGTGAATTAATCTCTTACAAAGTGGGGAATGGTAAATAATTTAATTTTTTGGGTTACACAGAAAGAAAAAATAACTAACAGCAAGGTGGAGAATTAAAATAAATTCACAAAATGGTATTGAAACATTGGGGATAAGATGTGTGTACCTACTAGTATGCATTAGATAATGCAATGAGTAATCTAATATTGTTGAATAGCCGAAGTATTCATATCTAGCATATAAAAAACTACTATGTCTAAGATTTTGGAAATTTAAATTATCATTGTGAATTATTTAGGGTGTTATTAGGTGAATGGGTGATAAATTGGGAGTATACACTAAAATTTGGGTGTAAGTAACTCAACATAGGAGGAGATGTGGAAGAAGTCTAGTTAGGTTTCTTAATTTATAACAATAATAGAATTCTACAAGCCAATGCTTTTTTATGGTTAAAATTCCTAGAAATAAATTTAACACATAAGATATTTTTTAAGACAAATTTCATTAGACTGTTGCATTTTATTTTGTATAAATGGGAGAGTGTTACATTTCATCATATGTTTCTTTGTTGTACAAGGAATAACTTGTCTTTCCTCTACTCTAAATTAGAACAACAGTGGATTTTTTTCTCTAGTGATGAAAGTAGCATTCTTTAAATGCTCTGAAATTTTGAAATTATTAATTGATCTACTATTTGTGGATGTGGAAAATTTTAAATGGAATGTTTGGAAAGAAAATTATAATACAATTTTTGATGTTAAATAAATTACAAGGGAATTATGTTGCAAAAAGATTGAGTCGGAAATGTAAGGACATATTTCACTATTTGCTAAGATTAGTGAAACCCTTCTTAGTTCGAAGGAGTGGGTGATTTTAAGTAAATTCCAAAAAAAATAAAAATTCTCACCCCTATTACTATAAATAATTAGAGCGTGGATAGGATGGATGTACAATAGACCCTTTTTGAGTAGGGTTTTATATCTAAAATGTGGCAAGGCCTTTCATGGTGTGTACTTAAAGAATGACAAGGTAAACTAATGTGGGTTCTTTATTTCTTCATTTTGAGAACAAACAATGAAGCTAATGCTTACGCATTGTTCAAAGGGATTGGGATGGTTAAAGATATAATTTTTTTCAAAACAAAAGGGGATTGAATGATTGTGTTTTTTGAATTAAGGAAGGGATCAATTCCTAATTTGAGGATCAATCATATTTTACATTGTGAGAATGTGATTTGATCTATAAATTTATTCAATATAATATATTCATATACATTATGAGAATTGAATGGTGTTGAAAATTGACTTGTACATATGGGATGTGATCATAATTCACTAACCTCAATAGTTAGTTATGACCCAAGAGTTGGTTTGGCCTCATTGATAGATTTTAATTGGAGGATCAATGGAAATAGGTAGATGTATGATGATATAAATAAAGTTATGTGAAATTTTAAAGGGTACATGTTGTTTTGGAAATGACTCTTTTTTATTGATAATATATATTAGAAGTAGAACAATACAAAAATACTATTATTGCGGTTTATTGTAATCCATTGATACTATTTGATAAATTTCTATGGAACAATTTATTTTGGAGAAGTTTTGTAGCTTATTTCCCCTTTACCCCTAACATTGCCATTTTTGTTCCTAACTTCTTTCACTTGGTGTTTATAGCCAAATTGTACACTGCTTTTTCAAAATTACCAATCTTTTAAAGGATAGAGTTTTCATGCATTATGATATTTTAATTTTTTAGTAAAAAGTGGAAAGAGAACCTCAACCTTTTGTTACCCATAAAATAATATTGTATTTTAATTGCATATAATGTAGTAAGTGTTCATAAAAGTTCCTCTAGTAACATTTTAATTCATTTGTATATTATGCAATGTGCTTGATTTGTTGAATGTAAATTACTCTTGATGGATGTTAAAATTAGGTCATTATCACCGTACTTCGAATAAAATTTTATATTATGCAAAGTTTGAATAAATCATGCCTTTTCTTTTGTTAGAAAAAATTCAATCATAATTAAAAAAATATGGTAGTTACAAATGATTTCCTATAAAATACCAAGTTAATTTTGTATTACAATACCTATTAATATTTATGTCGTAAGGCATTTCTATGTGAGGCACGACCTGGGGGCTCTGACAAATGTCATATTTTCGAGGAATGAGATTGCTCCTGCCATATATGTTGAAATCCAATGGTGGAGGTTGTGCTGAAGGAGTGACCAGTCACAGCAAAGCACACGATAGCTGGCAAGTTTGATCATTGTTGTGTTGGCTAGGGTTTTCAGAGTTTCGAGCGATGGCTAGGGTTTTCGGCATTTAAGTACTTTGACGAGCTTCAGGGGTTCCTCAACAACCTCAGGCGGATGCGGGGATATCTTCTTAGGAGATTTGGTTTCGCAGAGACGAATATCAACTTCATGATCGACACAGATTCTGCGTACATGCAGCTCACCAGGGAGAATATCCGGTGAGCTCTCTTCATAATGGTGAAAAAGGACAAGACCAAAGACCTCCTCTTCTTATATTAACGCAGCCACGAAACCTTCATTCCTGCCAAGAAACCACATCTTCGCACTATCAAAACGCACAGCCTCAATGACTCCTCCTCTGTACTGGGGATTTGAATCAGATGCATTGTCATCCTCCTGCAGTGCTATCTAGAAAAGAAATCCAAGATGCACAAGGACTTGGCGTTGTCTTGCTTATTTCTTTTGAACAAACTGAAGTACATCATTGAAAAAGTGCAGGGGTAGGAGCTGAAATCTGTAATGGGGAAATAGTGGCCAAGGAAACAATCACTTGGATTAAGACAGTACGGGGCAGGTTATGAGAGGGCTACATGGATGAAATTACTATCGTGTCTCATGGATGAGGGCATCCCTGTTGGCGGCAGTTTTTTCGGTGAGATTTCGCAACAGTGTTTACAGAGCGGTACTTCCTAGTGACATCTAAATTGTGGCAGTAGAATTTTTGTTGGAAAGAGGCTAACAGAGGTTAGAGGAGAGTTTTGAGGTGGAGCTTGCTGTTGTCAGTCAGCTGAGGCAGAAGAATATGGTGTCTCTCAAGGGATGGTGTTTTGAAGAGGACGAACTTCTCCTGGTTTAGTACAACAGAATACAGAAGGTGACGTGTCGAAGATGGTCTCCAAAAAAAATCACATATAATCAATATGTATAGAAGAAGATAGGATTAGCGTTATCCTTAGGCTCAAGTAATTATGACATGGGTACTTTAATCCAATACATAATACATGTAATGTTGAGGGAAAACTAGAGGGATAATGCTTCTCAACACATTTAATGATTTAGAACAAAAAAATTAGATTTATATGACATATTGAGATCTATTGCATTCAAACAACTAAATCCACTTGAGCAGTCTGGTATGAAGGTGGAAACGATGAAGAATGAGACAGTTTGAGAGCCCAATCTTGTGGATCCCATAATGGTGGCCTCTCCAAGTTTATCTTCCTACTCTTCATCAAATTTGGACACTGAGGTGAAATAACTTTAACACCCATATGGAAAAGAGCTTTTTGTTTTTCGTATATTTTTATTTTTGTAGTTTTGGGTCAGTTTTGAATTCATATTGAATGTTTTTCTCCAATGTTGTCAATGACGGCCCTGAATTTTTTCCTTTTGCATCAGCTATCAGTTTTTATATTGTTCTTCTTTTTCCAATATCCTAGGTGAGACTGTGAGGGATAATGGGTTGCATTATTTGATTGCTATTGATTATGATAAAATTAAAGAATTATGTGTTTTATTGTAAATTTGGGGATAAATGATCATGACTCAGAGGATTCTTTGTTTTTAAATTTTTTCAATGGATTTTTTTTTTCATATATTCATGGTGACCTAGAAAAATATTTTTCTCATTGGTCATGCATTCATACTTGTGGTTTTTCCCCGTTCCTTAGAGGGAGGTTTCTTAGGTAATGATGATATTCAAGATTTATGCCTGTAATTATGCTTCTGCTTTGCTTTTGAGCATGAACTATTTGGAAATATTAGTTTTTTTTCTTAAGGGCCAAATTGAAGTCTTTTTAACTTATAGGTTTTACTATCTTATTGTCTGGTAATCATCCAAGATACAAAATTTTTTTTAAATGACTTAACCCAAATGGAGTTCTATTTTTCTTTTTCTTGTTGATTATATATTCCTCTTTCCCTTTCTGTAACTGAAGAATCATATGCAATTGTTTTTAATGTGCCATATTCATTTCTATTACTTTTGATAATGACCTATATGCATATTAGAGGAATTCCTAAGAATAAAACCTTTGCATATTTTCCTTGCAGTCAACAGGTTCTTTTTTTATGATAAGAGCATCACTCTAGGAAGCTTAATGGGTATTAAATCTGATGTTGGCTTGTCTACAAGAGTCATTGTTCATGGTCAAGAACTTCCCTCTTAAGAGCTCAAGGTGCCTAGGAGGAATAAAAGGTCTAAAAAATCATTCAAGAGCTTGTGGAGATTGTGAAGATATAGGGATGACTACGACTGTGATAGAAATGTCAATCCTTCTCTTGAGAAATTCCTAGAAATGCAAAGAATATCAAGTGTCTTCCACAACAAGGGGAAAAGAATATACATTAACTTTATATATGATGATTTTATAAGAGGGAAAGATTTCTCAGATAGAAATTTTTTTTTCTCAGAGGGAAGGATTCTTCCTCCCCAATCTGCCCAATCTAAAAACTAGTTCAACATGCACATTGTCCCATCTAATTTTGTGCCTTCCTGTATTCTAGTTGATTGTTGCTTTGGAGACTGTGCCCCCAGAAGGAGATCAGTTAGAGCATCATCATATAGAATTCAATCAATGTAATCAAGAATGCATTTATATTTTTGACATTAGTGGAACAAGAGATTAGAGATCCAGTTCTAAAGATATATTGTTGCAGATTTTAAATAGGATAATACTAAAATTTTCTAAATGACAACATTAGTGCGACAAAGAAGTCTATGTTTTCATTAAATTTTAAACATTTCCATGTGATCTAGAGTATCATCATTATCTATACCATGAAAGAGTGAATAAAGGTCTCCATCATAATAGAAGTCAGTTCAATATCTTTATTAGTTTGGGTTGGTAATTACTTCTCAACTTACATGGATTGCCATAAAGATAATATTTTCTATGTTTACTTATAATCAATAGGATTTTGTAGGGGAAACTACAACACTAAGGATTCCTTCATTAAAACCAAGATCGTTGTTGTAATCATGAAAACAAAATTTAATTTTTTATATGTTTATTCCTCTTGCTTTCTTAGACAACTATTCCAATGCAGATTTTCATGTGCCTATGAAACCATATTATTTGTATACCTAATGTTGTCCCCAAAAGTATAGTTTTCATGAGTTGAATTTAATGGTTTTCTTAGGATAACTACTACTCATTGACATAGTGATGACATTAAGTTGGGAAAGAGGATTGTGGAGCCCTAACCGCCTCTTGTAATACAAATGATTCATTGTGAATATGTTAGAATGGTGGTATACATCCTGATCCTTCAAATATTTCATAAACTATTTTGAATCTCATATTTGCTGAACAACTAATAATAATACTTGTTTCTTGGATATATATATATATATATATATATATATATATATATATATATATATATATATATATATATATATAGATATATATATAAAGCCATCTAAAGACTTGTAACGACCCAAAAATCCACACACAAACAACACAATGAAATACAGGATAACTTTTTTTTTGACTTGCTTGACACATAACATAACGCAACATGTCATCACCAAGGATACAAATAACACTGTGAACCACTTGATACAAGGGTGGCCACAAGATCAGCACGGAAACGTTCACACCTATCAAGGACAACTTACTTTTCTTTTTGACAAGACAACATAGAAGTCCAATCACAGAACACACTTACAGTTAGGGCCAACCACAATGAGATATTCTTGAGGGTTATTTATTTTTAAAAAATACATCTTGCAATTCTTAGCTTCGTTTTCAAAGAGACTCAGGATACGGTTCATACAATTCATCTTACCAAGCTAAGTTTATTCCTTTTTCACTGAGTAATCATCCTTAAATCTTCTCTATTATGACATTTATTTGCTTAGTTCGTTTATTTAGAGAAAGGGGGAAATTCAATTCCACAAGGCCATCTGCTCACCACTAACGCTACTAAGATTCATTCTTGCCCACAAGACAACATGGTTTTAAGTTCAGCACACTTAAGAGGAGAGATACAAGGTGCCTTGGAAAAGAGTTACAGGGAGAAGGTCGAGATGAAACATCTTTAGGACCTCATTAGTTATTGCCAGGTTTAATTGAAACTTGAGGACTTAACCAGAATTAGTAAAGATTTTACTTAGGGTTTTATTAAATGAGTTTTATAAAAGTAAAACAATTTAACATCCAATGGCTAAGAAATAGATTGCATGGTTTCAAAATTGTTTTCTCCTGCTTATAAAATCTTATCATCTTCTAACAACTAACAGTTCATTTCACCTTAGGGTCATTTTACAAATTTCACTGTAAAAGGAATAATGTTCACTAGAGGAGCTAGGGTTATCATGATATAAAGTTTACTTGCAATGATAGTCCTGCCCTTGTTTACTTATAAAATTTCTTTCTCTCAAGTTGGTGACCCCTACGTTACTTTATTTGAATACAACTTTTAATTTAACTTCCAGAAGTATTAAACAATCCCGTGTTAGTTTACTTATGACACTTTATTACTAAGTGATGTCAAGGTTTAACTCAAAATTTATTCTCAAGGCAAGGTTGTAACAACACTCATTTACAAGAACAAAATGAGATTACATCAATTCTTAAAATACTGATACTCCAACAAAGTCACTCAACAACAATAACCAAATTTTCTTATAATTTCATTGATGGTCGAACAATACAAGGTTTCCAAAGTTCAGATGACAAAGTCCACAATACATTATACTAAGACATTAATCCTGTTTTAAACTTTCCACTGGACGTTAACAACAGTTGAACAACATACAAAGGTTTCGAGTAAAGAAACTTCTCAACTGAGGTTGATGACAAAAGTCTACAAGTCTTTCCCTCATCTACACGCAAAATCCATCTGCAGCAAATTTTCTACAAGAGTCAGTTCACGAGAACTGAGCAAGATAAGGCTACACAAAACCACCATAACTATTATCTAACAATATCATGAAAAGAAGCACTTTATTACAAGAATTTGGGTCAGACCTCTAAACACTATCAACACTTCAAGTTATAATAAGTTTCCACCATGCCAAACAAGGAAGAAGACCATGTACTTCTGTCAGGAGTAAAGAAAATGAAAATATAACCACCGAAAGAGAAAGGCCCTTGGCCCTATAAGGAGAAATAACCAATCTAACAAAGCAGGATACCCACCAAGTAAATAATTAAATAACAATCACAAGAGTGCGATTTGATATAAAGTACCAACCATCCAGAATTTTATCATAGGTACCAAATGCATAGGTTATAATATTATATTTCTAGAAGAACAAGAGTTGATCGGCCCCAAAAAAAAAAAGGGAACCACGGGTTTCAGAAATTGACACAAAAAGCCATGTATAATTGAGTTTCAAACCGGAAATCAATTAGGGTATACATACAACATAAGTTTCGAAGCGAAGGCAAGTATACTAGTTTTGACCATTGACTACAAAGATTTTCTAATCATTCAAGAAGGGTCAAAGTCTTACAGGCTAGTAGCAAGCATGCGAGAGAAGAAGGGAGTTCCATCACACAAGAGTATACAATAATGTCATCAACAAATTTTTATAACACTAAAGATTTGCAAACCTCCACTACAATGCTAATGTCTGGTTAATTTAAAATAAATTACCCATATCCCAAAACAACCATATTTTACGGCAACCCTTGGTAACACAGTCAACCATCACACAATAGATACAACATAATTTCTAAGTGACATTATCAAAACAAAACCTTCCGCTATGAATCCATAAGACTATCAAATGAAAGTTGAGTTTTGTCCCGAAGATTAATCACATTTAAGGAAATTTCCATCACAAACTATTACGGTAATTACGTGCATAAAAACTGACCAATATTAATTAATAGCGTTAACATTACAAGGGAGAAAATAATGCCAGTTAGGAAAAAAATAGAAGAGCACCATCAGCAATAATTCTGAGAGGGGGATTAGACCAAGCTATTCTAGTGTCAACGAGGTACTGGATTCGCACAATGAAACCTCGAGCTTAGTTGATCCAAAAATTTAGTTATGGTTCAAGTTGATAGGGATGGTCAAGGTACTTCTTGAGGATGGCCTTAAAAGTCTAAACATGTGAGACGGAAGACACAATGCACACAAACCTTTTCATTCCACCAGTTTTAATACCAAAACTCTAAGTTGGCTAGCCCACGCATTGCTCACACAATCCTACAACATTTCTCTCTCGATGCCAAAAGGTTATCAAAGGGACTTGCGAAGGGGCTAACAAAAGCGTCAAAAGACAACTTGGGTGTTAGGGAGGAGCTTCATAGTTATCGTTACTTACTTCCATAATATCGAAAATACTAGTTGATCAACATAATAACTTGCAACTCAATCGCAGAGAAGAATTAATACATAAACAAATAGACGAAGGTCTATCCTCTGAGTAAGAGAAACATAACATTTAGAGGAGAAGGCACACACATCCTTTCAACCCACATACTGACAACGATAAAAGCTAAAACAAGGAGAAACAAGCAGAAAGGGGAAATCTCCCATCATGACATCCAACTGAAAAATCAATGCAAGGTAAAGTGGTTCGATTTCACAATAATTTTAAATAAAATAATAGTAGAAAAGTGTAGAAATATCTTACCTTTTTCTCCAGATTCAGCTTCGCCCTCCTTCCTCTTCCATTGCTTTGGACAAAAACTTGAGCTTTTCGTCGGCGAGCTTCACGCCGGGAGTAACTCTATGCCAGACGGAGCGTTTGGGCTCGTCTCTGGCAAGCTGTTCGACGTCCTTGACGCTGTGAAAAGAAAATGACCAGTCTAGCGTTCGATCCATAGATTTCTTCATGGCAATCTTGTTAACCACAACCAAAATACTTCTTCCAGTATTATCTTCTAACCCTTCCATGAGCTCCCATGTATTGATCGTCTCAAGCTGCCCTTCTTCCTGCAACGGAGATTGCTGTGGTTTGGAGCAGATTTGAAGGGTGTGTAATTCTGGATGAGATTGTTGACCTCAGACCATGTTTTGTAGCCATTTCTAAAGAACGGTTTAAACTCAAGGATGTGGAAACCCCAACCAAAAATGGGCACATTACGCACACTGCTCTTGAGTATATATTTGATGTGACCCAGGCTATTCTTGCGTAATGCAAGGTCCCATAAGTACATCCAATCTACCTTTGTTCAGTGGTTGCAAATTAGCAAAATGCGTTCACTTGGAGGAACACTATGTCCAGAAAATATAACCTTTGTCATGTTTATCTTTTCAAAAAGAACGGCCACATTGCTAAACACTGACTAAATAAGAAGGATGTTGCCTCCCTACTATAATGTATGCTAAACAACCGAAGCATCAGGAATGAAACAGGGGCCAGAAAAATCAAGGCCACAAACGCCGTAGAAACAAGAACTACCAAACACAATACTCCACTTATTACCCTGAAAACTGTTAAGGGCTTATGAGCTTTAACCTCTCGATTTCTCCAAAGATCTCTTTTTCTCTGTATAGCTTTGACTTTTGTTTAATCCATTTAGTTCACCATTAGTTTGGGAATCTCGAGTTTCCTTCATTTTGAGATTTTTGAAACAAAGTGACTATCACTCACAATTTCAAAGATTGCACCTGGATGTTTATTATACATCTTCCAGTTAGGAATGACTCCAGCAATCCATAAATTTCAATAGAAAATTTTATAGGTCTAACCTTAAAATATTATCTCCAATACACAGAACCTAGTCAGCTCATGGTTAATTGTATTCTACAATCCTGGAGAATCTTTCATGAATTGATAAATGTGAACCATCATAAGCAAAACCATGGCCTGGAACGAAATCCTTTTTGTCCTTCCTGTACCTTCTCTCCCAAGACATTTTCTCCAACATTGCATAGATCTCCTGTGCCCGTGGGTGTGATCTATCGCCAACACAAAAAGCATGCACCATTTTATTGGCTTCGCCGAGTTGAGCATGTGCTACAAGCTAAGCTAGGTCCTGTGCTAGGAAAGGTCTCATGTTAATTTTACAACCAAATTGTTTATACCTTAACTCACCATATACCAACTCTGTGGGCTATGGCCGAGCCAACCAGGATCACCCAAACTTAATTCCACATGCAAACCGAGTGATCCATTCACAACACAATAGTCTTGATACCGCCAAGCTTGATAGGCCAACAAAAATGAGCCAAAGTGTGACCGAAGTCACCGGAATCGAACACAAGAAGGAGACAGACACTCATCTACGGCAGAGTGGAAGAAATGAAACAACAAGGCAATTTGTGCTTCGTGAATATTCTGATAAAAAAAGATCCGCCTGTATCGTGCAGAGACAGAGAAGCACAAGAGCTTGAATAAACACTAATGGCACCAACCGCCCTCTCGGATCCATCATCCCAAGCGGCATATGTAAATTGTATATGCGCAAAAGTATACACACTATGTATAAGTCTGTCTGGACGATCTGCAGTCGAGAATCCTGAATCTGAGGATGCATCTGGTACTGAACAGATAACAACGTAGATGGACAACCTGCTTGCTGGAAGCGCTCACAAAGGATTCTACTACACTGCACATGCCTGCCGCCTGGCTAGTCACTGTTGCGGGCTGTTGCTGTGGATTCCTGAACAAGAACACACTTCGCAGCACCCAAGGACACATTTGGAACAGGGAAGGAGCAGCAGCAAGGAAGTGGCCAAAACAAAAACACGTGATCCACTTTTCCCAGCCACACAAACCCCAAGAACAAGCCAAGCGCCTCCCAACCATATGCATTGAAGAAGGAAATCAAAATAAGATCATGGTGAGGAAAAATGGGACTCCACCGACTCCTCACGCAAGGACAGAGAACATGACAGTCATACAGTCATAATAGTTGGCAGGTCGGGTGGTTGGGAGAAGACCAAGGTGGCAGTGGAGGGCAGGTAGCAAAAAAAAGGAAGCCGATGCCCAACGGGGCTTCAAAAGACTAAACATGTCAGGAATTCCTATGAACTAATGAAATCATGCATATGGGTTACTTGTTTGAAAAAAAAGATTGTCTTGTCTTTAGAGGTATTTTTGAAAGCTATATAGTACTAAAGTTTAATAAAACATGGTGGTATTATGTTGATCATTAGTAGATATCTTAGGAGATTGTGAGGACCTTGGTCTGTGGCTACTGTTTCATAAGCTAATTGGAATTGTGGTCCATGGATAGGAATATAATCATAAAGAATAACAACCCATAAAACTTTGTTGAAGCTTTACTTTTCCCAGCAGCTAATTTTTCATATTGAATAAGGCTCAAAATCTTGGTGATTCTTCTTTCTATATTACAAGAGTATTTTTCATGTTTGGATAGATTAACGAGGTTTAACATACATTTCTTATGTAGGATCTTAAATACAATGAGCCACATTAAGACCCAAATGGGAGAGGAGTGGAAAATTAATGAATTTTCCTTCAATGTTGTTGGACTATCCATGGATTGTTTTATTCCTCACACAGAAATCAGTAGTAGTTCTGTCAATGATACCTACAAGCTTCCTCGTGAAGACATAGGAAAACGATTAGTTGGAAATAGATCAAAGGTGGTAGCTTTGGAAAAATCTCAGGGAAATCTTGATAATATAATCTGGAGAGTCGAAGTCTAAGTCTCTGATTCAAGACTTTAATATCCTAACATGATATGGGAGTTCATTCCAAAGACTCACTGAAATTGGAAACTTGTTAGCACTGTCTTCTTCAGATACAATGTAATTCCCCATTTCATGTTACCCTAGTCCTTTCTCTAACGACCCTGTTGATAAGTGGGGGTAGGTGGTGTGTGTGATTCCGTTGACCGTTAGTCGACCCCAACCATGTCAAAAAGAAGGATTAGTGTCCTTCCTCCCCATCTGGTCTCCACGTGTCCTTGTTGATGTTGCAAGTGGAGGGCCTCCGCAGTGCTATTTTTGATTACCCTGTTAAGGAAAATATCATTCTCAAATTCTATAGGTGGTTTGAATGATGAATTGGTGTTGTTAGGTCATGTCTAGCTAGAAGGAATATCTACAGAATAATAATTATATTATTTTTGCTTATTATTATTATTTTTTCGAGCTTGAAAGGTGATCATTATTAATATGGCTAACAATTATTGTGAGCAGTAAAAATAATAATAATAATGATATTATTATTATTATTTTATATGTCGATTGGTGATTTTTTTAAATTATTATTTTATAGTCGAATGTTATCAACATTAATATTAATTATCCTTATGTTATTTTATTGTATCTTTTCGATCGTTCCCTGAGATTGATCATCGATTTGCGTAAAAGAGAAGCTTGTTTTTGTTGTTTGTTCCATTGTTTGGGAAGTGGTATTCATGTTTTATTTTATTTTTATCCAAAAATTTAGAGACGAACTCCCACCTTGGCCATCTAATCCTACACACATGCCTTGCTATAATTGATAATTTTTGGGTGAACTTATTGTTGCTTCCACTACTTTGCCTACCACATTGGATTATTGATGTGACAATCTTGGCGTTATGAGATGTGGGATCCATTTTCTATCTTTAGATCCTTTATTTCCTTGTCTTCTTGTTTTGTGGTGTGGAGGAATTTCTTGCCCTTGTCTTTCTTTATTATTATTATTTTTTCAGTTCATGCCTTGCATACATTTGGTGGTGTAAATGAAAATTTATTGTTGGTTGCCTGCATTGGGTTTTGTTTGGTTTCTTTTGACCTGCTTCTAGTTTTGTAGTAGTGCAAAAACCCCTTGTGGAGATTGGACGCATCATTTTTTTAACTGGGATTGTCTCTTGCTACGTACAGGCTGAAAGGGCAAATGGGCATATTTTCACCCGATGGTTGCTTATGGCAAGCAAGAATAGCTGCATAATATCCCCATGTGTGCTCATCCTACAAACATGGCGTTTTGACAAGTAGTTTACCTGCCTTATGTTTGCTTACACTTTTTCATGTGTGGCCTCTTAGGCTCTTACGGCTACAACTATTTGAAAACATTTTCCTGTGTGTTCCAATGAATGTTCTTTCCCTTCTCTAACTACCCATTCTCTAAATGTCCCTTTTGACGCAAGTTGGGAGTAAGTTTTTAGGGTTATGGGGTTTGGAATTTTCACTTTCTCCCACGTGTTCCTGGGCCTTCACATTTGTTTTTACATTTTGTGTTTTAACTATTATCATAATAGCCCTTGAGATCTTTATCCCTTTTGGGAAGATTCAACTTATGGTTTTGGGTGGATCTCTGCATGTCCAATGTGAGGATGAGTAGTGATTTAGCATCAGCATGGATGTGGATGGAGATTCAACCTGAGAATGTTGTTGTAGGCCTAAGAGTGGTGTTGGCTATTTGTAGAAGCTAGAGAAACATGTAAGATAATTCTATTCATTGCTACCTTTTCTAGATTTAAAAATATCATGAAATTGAACCACCCTTTTCCTGGATTGTTTTGTCACTACTACTTTTTTTGTGGGTTGGATGCCTTAAAAGGAAATCCCTCCTTTCCTCTTGAAATCTTCATTTTTTATTGATAGTTTCCAGTGTTAAGTGGTCAGCTAAGATGTATTTTCCCCTCCTTTTGTTGTTACGTCTTTTTACTCAAGTGATCAACCTTCGACCTTTTTATCTTCTTTTCTTTGTTTAAGTATCAAGGTTATTATGTTGTTTTTAGCTGGTATTTTTTGTTAGGCAAGTAAGCCTGTGGTATCTAGGAACCTATTATTTTCACAAGATTACCATATTTATGTTGTACTTTGATGACTCACTATCAAACCCCATTTGATAACCATTTGATTCCAAGAAATAATGGTTGTTGGGGTCGAGTGACCAATACTTGTGCTAAGTCGGGTTTGATATTTGGTTTTAAAACTTTTAGAATATAGAATCTGAGTGCAACATATTTGGATCTTGCTTGGGTGGAATCCTTGTTGATAACCAAAAATTTTCCTAGACTTGTAAAGTCTTCCTTATGAAATACCTGTTATCCAAAATTCACCCCTCAAGGTAAATTTTGATAACATGCAGCAAATTCTCAAGTCCCAGGAAAATAGATTGAGTCAGGGCAAAAATTTCATGTTTCTAGGGTCCCCTCATATTTTTATAACTCCCCTGTCCAAGTAGAAGAGAGCAAGTTCTGAGGAAAGGTAAGAAAAATTGCAAAAAAACAGGCTCGGGCCAGAAAAAATCATGAACAATGGCTAAGTCCTAGTCCTCTCAACAGTCGGGACAGTTGGGACAAAAGGGCGTGAACCCGGCCGAAAGGCATCCAGGCAGTCTGTGCAGCATTTGGGACATTTGGAGCAAAGGGACGCGTGGGACGCGGAAATCCGAACTGGCCGAAAAGTTGAAAAAATTGACTAACTGTTGAAACAGGCAGTCTGGGACATCTGGGCGATTAGTACGCGAACCGGCCGGATCGGCCGAAATAAGTCAAGGCAGCCCGGAACAGTTGGGCCGAAGGTACACGAAGTACGTGAACCGACCGGATCGGCCGAAATGAGAAATTTCAGTCCGGGGACACGCGGGACAAAAGGGCGTGAACCGGCCGAACCGGGCGAATCGGGAAAATTTTTCCCAGATGGTCCGAAAGCAAATGGGACATCTGGGCCACGAGTACGTGAACTGGCCGGTTCGGCCGAAATGGGAAATTTCAGCACTGTGCCAAGTGGGACAGAGGAATGCGTGGGACGTGAAAAGCCGAAATGGCCGAAGATAGAGAAGAAAAGTCAATATTTGACCCATGGAACTTCAAACGGCCATAACTTTTGACTCTGACCTCCGATTTTCATAAAATTGGACTTTCTGGAACGAGCACAACGTCCTCTATTTTTAATGAGGAGAGATATATTTAAATAAAAGAAACATATTCAGCTCCAGTCAGTCAATGCTCATTCCCGTCAAATGACAGAAAACACCTGCCAGACCCAAAATAGCTTCCCGCACTCAGAAGGCCATAACTTTTGCATTTCTCAACGAAATCACACAAAATTGGTACCGTTGGAATTGTGGTTCCGATCCCAATGAAAAGAAATCAAGAAATTTAAGATTTTTTCAGAAATTGATTGATATTTTTAAGAAAACGTGGCCTGGTTCAGAACAGTGTTTTATTTGGTAGCTGGGAGTGCAATTAAGAGGCA
This sequence comes from Taxus chinensis, assembly GCA_019776745.2. NCBI lineage: Eukaryota > Viridiplantae > Streptophyta > Pinopsida > Cupressales > Taxaceae > Taxus > Taxus chinensis. The sequence goes on from CM034154.1 coordinate 111,268,765, forward strand.
TGGTCATCATTCTTTCTCTGCTGCAGCACATGGGATAGTATGGGGAGCCTTTTACAAGTAATTTATAACCATTTCACTCAATTTAATGCCTCTTACAGGTGGTTGAAGGACAGATTTCGGGATTTCCATTTTCCCTTCTCTTCTCCTTCTCATTTTTTCTATAAATTGGAGTGTTGGGCTCATTGTAAAAGAGAGAGTTTTTGGGTAGCAAAGCTCTGCCAAAATTGCTTTGTGAAGCCAGTGTGTTGCAGGCCCTTGTAGTGTACTCCTTGCATGGTGATCCAAGCCCTTATCTTGGAATAGATTGAACTGTGCATACCGGGAAGCAATAAAATACAAGTTTGTGGATGTATCTTCCCCTGCTATGTTTTCTTGCATTCTTCTTGCCCCTTTTGTCTTTCTACAAGAATATTGTGTCTATTATTATGTTCCTTTAGGAATTCATTATCATTGTGTGTGCTTGGAATATTGCTGTGAATGCATTTTGCTAGATTATTGAGAACTGTCATCACCTCTTCTAGTGTGCACTTTGCCTCTGTATTTCACACATTTGGAGACTACTCTCACATCCTCCTTTTCTGGTGTATCACCACTTTAGTGTAGGCTTTCATTTTATGCATTCTTTTTCCCTGGTCCCTTGGAATTCTAGATTAGAATAGCTAGTTTCCCCTGCATTAGAGTAGATTGTGGCAGGTAGTTTAGGAGCAAGAACCGGCTTTCTCTGGAGGTCTATCTCAAGTAGCAAGTCCCACAACTTGGAGATAGTACCCATGTTATCCAATCACACCGTGAGTTCAAGTATATCTCCAGGGGTGCTGTGATTCGGTGATAACAATACCCTAACCATCCTTGTCAAGCTGGAACCATAACTTGTTTTGAATCACCTAAGTGCGATGTTACATTTGTACAATTCTAGTAACAAGTTATTACTAGAATTACTTTGGTTTATTTCTCTTTCGAAAGACTTTTGGGTGGCATATTCTACTTTTTATCTCGTTGTTTTTTCTTTTATAATGTTAATGCTATTATTTAATTGGTTAAATTATATGTATATAAATACCTTAATGGTTCACGATGGAAATTGATATGAAGTTTATTAACATTTGGGGAAAACTAATTATGCATCGATAATCTTATTAATTTATAATGGAAGGTGTTGGTTGGATAAATACATTTAGTAATATATGTTAATACCTTTGTTAGAATGGTTTGATTATGTTATCGAGGGATGCTTTAAAAGATTTTGTGTTGAGAAAGAGAATATTCTTTTAATTAAACTGAACCTTAGACTTATTGTGGAGGTTTGTAAATCCTTAGCATTATAAAACTTGGATGATGTTTTCAATGATTCTTGTTTTGACAGAATTCCCTTTTTCACTCACTTGAACATTATTACTAGCCTATAAGGGCAATGGAATCTTCCTGAATGATTGTGGAATATCTTGGAGTTAATGGCCGAAACTAGAATTTTATCTGCTTTCCCTTTTAATTAATGTTGAGTGGTAATCAAGTATTAGATTTCAATCGTGTAATCTATATTATTAACATGATTCAAATTTTAATTCACGACAATTTTCGTGTTAACCTCATAATCCCGTGGTGCCTCCTCGATTGATTTTTCAATTTTGTCATTCTTTTTAAATCTAGTATTGTAGCCTATTTCTTGTTGTATCTTTTGATAATTTTAGATTGTTGGTTTGAATATCAATTTTTATTGTTATGACTATTTATTTATTCGATGCGAACCCTATTCCATTAGGTTGGTTGTTTCTAGCTTATACAGGCCAGTGGCCCTTCTCAAATGATCGTTAAACTTTCATTTCTTTTGAAATAATGTTCATAATTGAAGTATGAGGTTTTTCTTCTTGGATTCGCATGATTGGAATTTCCTTATTAACTTAAGGAGTTGGTTGTATTTAGAGATTTGATCCAATCCTTGGAATAGAATCTTGTTCTTTCTTGATAATGTTAGATAGTAGCTTATTGTTTCTTTGTGTAGTCTTATCTTTCTCAATTCTTGACTTAGGTTATTAACTTTTACAAATGGCTTATGCAGGTGAATGAGGGAGAGACATGTAAATTATTTAATCAATCTTTGTTATAAATCTCTTTTGTAAGAATAATGTTTATGTTGTAAAACTCCAGAAAGGGTCTGATGGGAAATTTTAGAAGAGGGCCTATGTCGTTGTTTAGTGTATTGTGTAGTAGTGTTGTCTTAACTACTAAAACTTTAAATTTCTTTACTACTTTGAAGGAAATATGAAAATTGAACTGCATTGTTATGCATGATTTTTTTAATGGATTATAGGAATTCTAAGAACAGTATAGTGGATTGATCAAATTTTATTACCTTCATATTCCCTAATCATAATTCCATAGAATTATTTTTGTCCCTTTCATTTGTGCATCGTGTTGGAAAGAATCGATGTAACCATGTGTAGTTTTCTCAAAATAGGTAATGGTAAAGTGCTCTTGGGATAGTATTTTGTGTTGAAAACCCTTCTAGGACATGGTAATAATACAATGCTAAGCATAATAAGATGAATGGGTATCCTTTTAAAATTTATAAAATATAGATGTATATATGAATAAAATATTGTAGATTTGAGCTTCTTGATAACATTTGGGTCAGTAGGTGATCAAAGAGGAAACTATCCTTTTAAAACAAATATATGTACCTTGGTTTCCCCAAGCTAAGCAAATAAACCATTATCCTTTTCGTCGGGAGTCCTTAAACGGTCTCAAGGTGAAATCAATGGTTAGATTTTTGAAGATATTAAGATTTAATAAGTAGGAGGAAATAGTTTAAGAACCCATGCAATCTATCTCTAACCATTGCAAAGTAAATTATTATGTTTTTTTAAAATCATCAAGTGAAGCCTAGAAATATTTCTAATCATTCTGGATAAATTCTTAGCCCCAATAAAATCCTAAAGGATAACTAATGAGATCTTAAAGATGAACCCATTTTGATCTTCTTCCCATAACTTATTTTAAAAGTGCTTTTTAACCTTCTTTGAAGTGTTGATAAAGGTTTAACCATGGCACAAGGAGGTTATAATTCCAAATATAAACGGTGCCTTCCATCAACCATAGCTTGTTCTCATCACCTTGTGCAATAGAGGTAGGAAACAAGATTCAATACCTTGAGTATGTATAAATAGTTTTTTGAGAAATGGAAAATGTTCCTTTTAAATCAAACAAATTAAGAAATTTATCGACATGCAACTGATGATCCTCTTTTAGAAAACTTAGTCTTAAGATTATTAGTCAATAGTATAAAAGAAATAAATTCTCCCTTGTGAAAAGAATTGTGCGAATCATTTTTGGAGTCTTATAAGAACGTAAGTTAAGAATTAAGAGATGTTTTAGTAAACAATAAACCTTAAAATACTTTCATTGTGGGATGTTCCTAAACGTGTGTTATGTGATAGGACTTGTATGTGATGTTCTATAAAAATGGGAAATGAACATTTTCATTCAAGAATCATATATTTCATTGAAATTTGGTGATCAGTGTTGTGTCAAGCCTATCATGAGTTAGTGGTAGCCATTGTTACCTCTTGTTGTGTCATGTAAAACTCTAAGTAAGTTAAAAAAAATAGTTATCCGAGTTTTTTAGTGTTGCATTAGTGTGTGTTTTAAGTGGGCGTTACACTTGGTATCAAAGCGGAGGTTCATGTTCTCGAACCTCTAGGCCAGATTGGAGTGGTGATAGTGTTGCATGATGGTGGTTGATATTGGAAGAGTAATGTGGTATAAGCTTGATGTGATGCATGTCAGAATTTTGATATTGTTATCATGTTTATGTGCTGGGGATGGGAGTATTCTCTCTCCTTGTCAATTCTATGAAGATTTCATGTGTCAAGTACTACTTGTGGTGTGTGAGAAGAATAATTTTTTGGATGACGAAGTGTTGGAGCATTGTGGCATATTGTGATATGTAGGTGTGTCGATGTATTGTATGACAAGATTGATGTAAAGTGAATTGAGTTGTATCATGATGTTTTTACCATGTTTCAAAGAAATGAGTGTATCACCTTGTTATGTATAAATTAATTTTATGTTGTGATGTTAATTACTATGTTCATTGTATGTATGATTTGTGAAATATGTAATGATTCAAGTCATGATTTAGGGGCAAACGGTGAGCGTATGAACCCTATTATGTAGTGATTGTACTTTGGGTGTAGAAAGTGGTAAAGTGATGTATTGCACCAAGTAAATGTATGACTCTAATCTACCTTGTATATGTACCATCCATAAGACATGATGGTAATTCTATCTATACCACCATTGTGTTAGTGATGTAGTTACATATTATGTTGTGAACCTTACACTAACCGACCCTAAGGGAATATGGTAAAAGTGTATGTATAGAGTGAGGAAAGGTGTCTGGGTGATCAATCACTAGAGCCAACCTTAAACTCAGTAGATGGTATCCTATGCTCCTCTCTCTCTCCTCATGTGGTTTTTTTATAGATTCAACCTTAGTGACAACTATGACTATGTTTAGCCTTGTCGAAGTGGTGGTGGGATGATTTTATAGTTGTATTATTGATATGTATTTTTACGAGCTGAGGCTAGATGTTTTGAGTGCCAGCAACTCGTTGAGTACCCCCCTTGGTGGCCATATAATACCACATAGTCATCGTAATGTGTTATTCTTATATGTGTATTTTATTTGTAAATTGAACTTTTATTTTTATTTCTATAAGGACCAGCAGTTTTATTGATTGCCATGTTTTATATTTTGGGCACTTAATTTGTTTGTGGTACTAACATGTGAATTTTTGCACTAACTATATGGCTATTTGGCCATTTGTTTTACTTGGATTTGCATATTCTTATAAAGTTAAAACTATACCACCTAGCCCAATGATTTTTTTTTCCACTTAGCATTTTGAAACGGCTTATTATGATGGTTCTATTGTTGTAATGTTTGGAGTAGGGTCATGGGATGCGCCATGGAATGGTTGGACCTATGGACCCACTTCATTGTATGGGGGTATGCCCCAAGGAGTTAGAGATAACTAGCGGGTTTTCGAACCACGAGTTATTATGTCACTTGGGTTAGGGGTGTTTGGACTCTATGTGCCTAGGGCCATAGGGTGACCGACCTCTTTGTGGAGAAAAAGGGAAAATTTATCTATACATTACTACTTGAGGGAGGCATAAGAGATTGAGGGAGGAATAAGAGAATTGAGGGAGGCATAAGAGACTTGAGGTAGGCATAAGGGAGGGAGGCATAGGAGATTTGTGTGTATGATTGATGTATCGGGATATATGTGAGTTATCGTGATGTCTTGGGAGTGGTCATATGATGTATGTGTTTCTCATGATAGTTGTATATGTTTTGTGATGTTGTGGATATAGTGTTGATGCCCTTGTAAATACTGTGTACCTATAGCTTTTGTTTCGAGTTATGTGAAATCTTCATCTTTGGAATCGAGGAAATTTCTGGTTGTTGTAGAACACTTGTTTTCAAGTATTATAAGTCATTCATAGATGCATGACAAGTGCTATGTTATGTGGAACATGTTTGTAGTCTTCCATATTGGGTTAAGCTCTGGTGATGTGGTACCATCATGAAGGTATGTAAAATTTTTCTTGTGAATCATTAGTTTTGTGTATGACCCTGGTAGGGTGTTGTGATAACAGTTCATGTTGGGCACCCACAAGAAAGAATAAACTCAAAATCTACAACAACAAAATTTTAAAGAACCTGGATTAAGAATAATGTAATTGGAAAGAGTCTAATTAAATAATTAATAAGAGGGAACTCTCAATCTTCACATAACCTCTAAAGTTAAAAATTCTGCCAAAAATGTTTCTAAGGCTACCATGTGGTCATGCTTTAATAAACTGAAATTTTAACCATAGGGTGCACTTTCACCTTTATCTATTCCTTGTTGCTTACAGCCTTTCCTTCCTTCAATGTTATGTTGCATCAAGGATGATGCTTTCTTAAGGGGAGGAGAATGTAATGCCTCATTCGATGTTACCCCAAGTCCTTTCTCTGACGACCCTGTTGATATGCGGCGGTAAGTGGTGTGCGTGATTTTGTTGACCGTTAGTCAACCCTGACCGTGTCACAAAGAAGTATTAGTGTCCTTCCTCCCTGTCTGGTCTCCCTGTGTCCTTGTTGATGCTGCTAGTGGAGGGCCTCCGCAACGCCCTTTTCAATTACCATGTTAAGGCTAGAATCAATCTCAAATTCTATAGGTGGTCTGAATGATAACTTGGTGTTGTTAAGCCATGTCTGGCTAGAAGGAATATCTACATAATAATAATTATATTGAATTGTCGATTTTTACTTATTATTATTATTTTGTCGAGCTTGACGGGTGATCATTATTAATATGGTTAATATTTATGGCGAGCAATAATAATAATAATAATGATATTATTATTATTTTTTATATGTCGATCAATGATTTTTTTTAATTAATATTTTATCATCGAATGTTATCGACATTAATATTAATTATCCTTATGTTATTTTATTATATCTTTTTTATCGTTCCTTGAGAGTGATCCTCGAATTGCATAAAAGAGGAGCTTATTTTTAGTGGTCGTTCCATTGTTTGGGAAGTGGTTTTCATGTTTTATTTTATTTTTATCGAAAAATCCATCCACCAACTCCCACCTTGGTCGTCTGAGCCTACACGCATGCCTTGCTGTAATTGATAATTTTGGGGGGAAATTATTGTTGATTCCCCTATTTTTCATCCCACATTGGATTATTGATGTGAAAAGATTGGTCTGAGGAGATGTGGGCTCCATTTTCTGTCTTTGGATCCTTTATTTCTTTGTCTTCTGGTTAGTGGCGTGGAGAAATGTCTGGCCCTTGTCTTTCTTTATTATTATTTCTTTCAGTTCATGCCTGGCATACGTTTGGTGGAGTAAATGCAAATTTATTGCTGGCCACTTGTATTGGGTTATTGTTTGGTTTCTTTTGACCTACGTCTAGTTTTGTAGTGGTGTAGAAACCCCTTATGGAGGCTGGACGCATCATTTTGTTTAGCTAGGACATTTGGTCTGATTTCTTCCTCTTGCTCGATGGATGTCCATTCCTGTTCCAAAGTGCTATTGTCTCTAGCTGTGTATAGGCTTAAAGGGTGACTGGGCATATTTTCACCTGATGGTTGCTTATGGGAAGCAAGAACGGCTACAATAGATCCCCATTTGTGCTCATTTTGCAAACATGGCATTTCTTAAGACCTCATCTCCTTTAGGCATTTTGACAAGTATTTTACCTACCTTATGTTTGCTTACACTTTTTCATGTGTGGCCTCTTAGGCTCTTGCAACTACAGCTATTTGAAAATATTTTCCTGTGTGCTCCAAAGGATTTTCTTGCCCTTCTCTAACTGTCCCTTTTGACGCAGGTTGGGTGCATGTTTTTAAGGTTACGGGGTTTGGTTTTTTCCCTATCTCCCACATGTTCCTCGGCCTTTCCATTTTTTTTTCATTTTTTGTTTTTACTGTTGTCATGATAGTCCTTGAGATATTTTTCCCTTTTGGGAAGAAGCAACTCGTGGTTTTAAGGGGATCCCTGCCTATCCAACATGAGAACGAGTGGTGATTTAGCACCAGCATGGATGTGGATGGAGATTCAACCTGAGGAATGTTGTAGGACTGAGATTCGTGTTGGCTATTTGTAAAAGCTGGAGAAACAGGGAAGATAATTCTATTCATTGTTACTTTTATTAGATTTAAAAATATCATGAAATTGAACCACCCTTTCCCTGAAATTGTTTTGTCACTTCTACTTTTGTTATGGGTTTGACGCCTTGCAAGGAAATCCGTCCTTTCCTCTTGAAATCTTCCTTTTTTATAAATAGTTTCCAGTGTTAAGTGGTCAACTAAAATGTATTTTCCCCTCCTTTGGCTGTTACGTCTTCTTACTCAAGTGATCAACCTTCAACCTTTTTATCTTCTTTTCTTTGTTTAAGTATCAAGGTTATTATGTTGTTTTTAGCTGGTAATTTCTATTAGGAAAGCAAGTTTGCAGTATCTATGAACCTCTTATTTTCACAAGCTTACCGTCTTTATGTTGTACTTTGATGACTCACTCTCAGACCCCATTTGATAACCATTTGATTCCCAAAAAGAAAGGTTGTTGGGATAGAGTGACCAATGCTTGGGCTAAGCCGGGTTGGAGATTTGGTTTTAAAATTTTTAGAATATACAATTCGAGTGCAACATATTCAGATCTTGTCTTGTGTGTAATCCTTATTGATCATAAGACATTTTCCTAGAATTCTAAAGTCTTCCTTATGAGATACCTTGACCATCCTTCTCAAGCTGGAACTGTAACTAATTTTGAATAACCTAAGTTCGATGTTTCATTTGTAAAATTCTAGTAACCAATTATTACTAGAATTACTTTGGTTTATTTCTCTTTCAGAAGACTTTTTGGTAGCATATTCTAATTTTTATTTCGTTGTTTTCTCTTTTATAATGTTAATGCTATTATTTAATTGGTCATATTATATGTATATAAATACCTTAATGGTTCATCATGGAAATTGATATGAAGTTTATTAACATTTGGGGAAAACTAATTATGCATCGATAATCTTAATAATTTATAATGGAAGGTGTTTGTTAGATAATGATATTTAGTAATATATGTTAATACCTTTGTTAGAACGGTTTGATTATGTTATCGACTGATGCTTTAAAATATTTTTTGTTGAGAACAAAAATATTCTTTGAATTAAATTGAACCGTAGACTTATTGTGGAGGTTTGTAAATCCTTAGCATTATAAAACTTGGATGGTGTTTTGAATGCTTCTTGTTTTAATGGAATTACCTTTTTCACTAGCTTGTTGTTACTAGCGTAAAAGGGACATGGCCTCTTCGTGAATGATTTTGGAATATCTTAGATTCAATGGGCGAAACTAGCATTTAATCTTCTTTCTATTTTAATTAATGTTGAGTGGTGGTTGAGTATTAGATTTCAATCATGTAATTAATATTATTACATGATTGAAATTTTAATACACTTGAATTTTAATGTTAACCTCTGAATTCTTGTGGTGCCTCCTAGATTGATTGTTCAATTTTTTCATTCTTTTTAAATCTAGTATTGTAACCTATTTCTTGTGGTATCTTTTGATAAGTTTAGATTGTTGGTTTGAATATAAATTTTCAGTCTTATGACTATTTATTAATTCGATTGGAATCTTATTCCACTAGGTTGGTTGTTTCTATCTTATAGGGCTAGTGGCCCTTCTCGAATGATTGTTAAACTTTCCTTGCTTTTGAAACAATGTTCATAATTGAAGTATAAGGTTTTTCTTCTTGGATTGGCATGATGGGAATTTCCTTATTAACTTAAGGAGTTGGTTGTATTTAGATATTTGATCCAATCCTTGGAATAGAATGTTTTCCTTTCTTGATCTTGTTAGATAGTAGCTTATTGTTGCATTGTGTAGTCTTGCTCAGTTGTCACAAACTGACTCGAGTTATTAACTATTACATATGGATTATGTGGGTAAATGAGGGAGATACATGTAATTTATTTCATCAATCTTTGTTATAAAGCTCTCTTGTAAGAATAATTTTCATGTTGTAAAACTCAGGAAAGGGTCCTCTGGGAAATTTTAGAATAGGGCATGTGTCATTTTTTAATGTATTGTGGAGTAGTGTTGTCTTAACTACTGAAACTTTGACTTGTTTTACTACTGTGAAAGAAATATGAAATTTGATTACCGCATTGTTACGTATGATTTTTTTAATGGATTATAGGAATTCTAAGAACAGTATAGCGAATTGATCAAAGTTGTTACCTTCCTGTTCCCTAATCATAATTCCATAGAATTGTTTTGTGCCTTTTGTTTATGCATCACGTTGGAAATAATCGATGTAACCATGTGTAGTTTTCTCAAAATAAGTAATGGTAAATTTCTCTTGGGATAAAATTTTGTGTTGAAAACCCTTCTAGGACATGGTAATAATTCAATGCTAAGCATAATAATTTGAATGGGTATCTTTTTAAAAGTTATAAAATATAGATGTATGTATGGATAAAATATTCCAGATGCGAGTTTCTCGATAACCTTTGGGTCAGTAGGTGATCAAAGGAGGAAAATATCTTTTTAAACCAAATATATGTACCTTGGTTTCCCCAAACTAAGTAAATAAACCATTATCATTTTCGTTGGGAGTCCTTAAACAGTCTCAAGGTGAAATCAATGGTTAGATTTTTGAAGATATTAAGATTTAATAAGTAGGAGGAAATAGTTTAAGAAACCATGCAATCTATCTCTCAACCATTGCAAAGTAAATTTTTTTCTTTTGTTAAACTCTTCAAGTGAAGCCTAGAAAAATTTCTAATCATTCTGGATAAATTCTTAGCCACAATTAAATTCTAAAGGATAACTAATGAGATCTTAAAGATGAACCCATTTTGATCTTCTTCCCTTAACTTATTTTAAAAGTGCTTTGTAATATTCTCTTAAGTGTTGATAAACATTTAACCCTAGCACAAGGAGGTTATAATTCAAAATCTAAATGGTGCCCTCCATCAATAAGAGTTTGTGCTTATCACCTTGTGCAATGGAGGTAGGAAACAAGATTCAATATCTTGAGTATGTATAAATAGTTTTTTGAGAAATGGAAAATGTTCCTTTGAAATCAAACGAATTAAGCAAGTTATCGACATATAATTGATGATCCTCTTTTAGAAAACTTGGTCTTAAGCTAATTAGTCGATAGTCTAAAAAAAAGATGTTCTCCGTTGTGAAAATAATTGTGTGAATGATTACATGAATCTTATAAGAACGTAAGTTAAGAATTAAGAGATGTTTAAGTAAACAAAAAACCTTAAAATACTTTCATCATGGGATGCCTCTAAACATATTCTATGTGGTTGGAATTTTATGCTATGTTCTGTCAAAATGGGAAGTGAACAGTTTCATGCCGAGCATCATAGATTTCCTTGTACTTTGGTGATCAGTGTTGTATCAAGCCTCTCATGAGTTGGTGGTAGCCATTCTGACCTCTTGTTGTGTCATGTAAAACACCAAGCAAGTTAAAAAAAAAAAGTTAACCGAGTTTTTTAGTGTGTGTTTTAAGCGGGAATTACATACAAATTGAACATAAAGAAGCGTCTATTTAATTAAAATCAATAAAGTCTAAACTAGAGCCTATTAAGTATGGGTCTAAGTTTGGATTTCAGCATTCAGGAAGCAATTTTGTAATTTTATAATGTCTAAGACCTGAGAACAATGACATTTGGCTACTTTTTAACGAAATTGTTGTTTGTATTTTATTTTCCAAGGCCAAAACTTTCGTTGCATATTTTAGTGTTGCTTATATCCCGCATCAACTATGTGCTAATACCTTATAGCATGCACAATAATTAGAGTGAATTCCATCTTTATACACTTGCTAAATCATTTCCTACCTATGTTTTGTTCCACTATGGAGGCAAATGTAAAGAATATTATGGAAAAAAATCTCCATCGAATCCCTTACAGCATCCACATTGCACAGTCTGTCGCACAATTGCTAGTTATGCTCTAAATTAAGATCATGACACGGTATATATGTGTAATTAATGCTGGCAATATAGATAATTGCAGAAAAACTATAATTCCAATACAACCAAAGATGCATTAAAAAAAACTATAAAATTTAAGATATTATGATTTCTTTGCCACCGGGTATATAATAAAATCTAATTTGGTAAGTGTGAGGTATTTACGGAGAAGAGTTTCTATTTCTAATAATTTATTTTGACATACTTGTGAGATTATAGATCTAATTAAGATTTCGCAACATTGCCTAATTTCCATTTTTAGTTTATTTTTTTCCACGTGTAAAACAATACATTAGTTCATTTTAAGCATCATAGGATAGATTTTATAGGTTTCCACAAATATTCATTTTTCCATGAAAACAATCTCATGTTCCCACGAATCTGTCCATATGATTTCTTTTGATTGCCACTAATAATCATTTGCAATATTTTGTATGGTGTTTATGATATCATCTATATTATAACTTGTGTATGATAATATAAGAGTTGAGGTTTATGCTGCTCTAATGAAAATTTAAATCATTCTATCTCTAACCAGGTTAGAATGAAAAGAGGAAACAGAATAATATTGGTACTATAAATTTAAGATCCGCTGAAAAATATGAGATAATATTGTAACTGGTTCTGTGTTTGTATTTGGTTGGTCTTATAAGAATTTTTTATGTAATATTTTTTTTGTTGTATTTGGTGGGTTATTTTTACAGTCATGCACGTATGTTTGTATTGTATTCTCTAGCATCTTTCTTATTCTATTATTTTTGACAATTCTTTCTGGGCTGCATTTTTTTGTAATCAACTTTGATCAATACAAAAAAAGAGTTAAAGTTTATATCATCAATATTATATATGAGTCAGATAAATATCAATAGATATTAAATTAATAATTCTATAATTAATAAGGTAGAATGATAAAAGAGTATTGTTATTCTGGGGTTTCTTAGTATGTTTTAAAATTTTGTCAAGTCCATTTAAGAACTCACAATGAATTTAAAAGGCAAGCTCTAATATATATAAGTTTCTTTTTTAATTTGAAAATCAATTTCAAAAATAGTTGTGAAAACTACATACGTTAGAAATATAATATGGAGATCCATGTGACTAATTTTGTTGACATTTTTTCAACTAGAAAAAGTTTAAGGAAATATATATTTATTACAGATATCGATAATATAAAAAAAAATAGAATAAAAATAAAATAAAATAAAATTGTAGGTGAAATATCATAAAACTCATAGAAAATATTAAAAAATGTATAATTTAAGAAACATAATAAAATTTATATCACTCTATTTATAGACCATGCATAATGACTGAAAATTTAAATTTTATTAATCATTTATAATTATTGAAAAATCTATTTTAAAAATAATATCATTGTGTATTAATATTTCATAAATAATTTTTTGATCGTTTATAATTGATATATAAAATAGTTCTGAGTTTTTTTGAAAATTTAGAAAATTTATGAAAACTAACCTTTCTAAAATATATTTATTTTTTTACATCTATTAAATATTTAATTGAAGTTTTGTTTTGATTTTTTTTTTTTTAGATTGAATTTCGAATATTTATTAGTTTAAAATTATTCTAACTTCACCTCTTTTCAATATTTTGAACGTTTAAAATAAGTAAGAATTGCTTTGAGATGGATTCATTGTGAACTAAACAACTTTATCATTAAACCATTCCAAACATTCCATCTTTTCTATAAACTTGAATATTTAATCTGTCCAATTTAAAAATCTATAAGAAAAGACAAGCCATCAATTTTATTTTCCCCAAAAGAACTAGAAATTCAATTTGTGAACAGAGTTGTCACTTGTCACCACAAGAAAAAGAATATAGGTCAAATTGAAACGGTTATTTTTCATTCTTATTGTTACTTTTATATAAGGACAATGGGAATGAGAATGTGTTTTTTTAATTTTTTTCCAAAAAGTATTTGCTTTTTGGAAAAGGAGGCACCACATCCAAGTCGCTACTTTTTTTAAAACTTTTTGTGTTTTTGTATAATTTAATTGATTAAAGGCACTTGGTGTTGATCCTTTGACTATATTCTTCTTTGAACCATATAATTTATATGTAATTTACCACAACTTTAGTTTATCAATGTATATGTAATTATTAGGAAAAGTTTTGTCATAGAGATTGGAGTTTTGTGGGGTATAAAATTGGAAGTGGGCGAGGAAAAAGAAATGTAAAATCTTACAATGATAAAGGAAAAGAGTGCAGATTCCATTGAGGTGGGTATCCACATGCTCCTCCTTTTAGGTCAAAAGCCTCATTGGAGAATAAATATCTATAATGGCAACACTATAGTAGCATGTAATAATGTCGCCTTTTTTTTATGAACTCGGCTTCCGAGATTGCATATCACGGATTCATTTGCTTCACTTATCAAATGGAGTACAGAGATCTAAAAATATCTCAAGTTTTGTATAGTTCAAGAAATTTTGTCCCTGCTACAACTACGTATGTGTGTGCTTCGTGTGTGCTTGAGGAGCATTTTAAGGGTTGATTATCTAATATAAACCACGGGCAACTTAAGTTTAAAATTGCAATAGGAGTAGAAGTTTTGAAATCCAATTGGTAGAGAATATTGAATAAAGGAAGTTGTGAAGTTTAGAATTGTAGCAATGGGGAGTAATTTTGGAATACATACTCAACGAGATGAACTTATATAGAATATTAATTACAAAGAGTTTATATAGAATATTATTTACAAAGAGTTTACCTAAATTAGTTTGAGAATATGAGATTAAATTTAATACGAGAGATAAATATTTGTATAAGGATGAAATGTGAGTCAAAAAAATTGAAAGAAAAGATGAGGATGATAATAATAATTGAAGGGTATGATTATTGAATTATTTGTGGTGTGTGGAGTGGGATATTTGTCAATTCTTTTAGAAAACTAAAAATATATAAATATCTAAAATATAAAAATATCTAAATTATAGGTAAATTATCAATAAATATATATAATTCACCACTAATAAGAGTATAATTCCATAAATATAACAATTTTTTGTATATTTCATTACAATTTTTGTTGAATAATTTACAGAAAAGTTGACTACCTTTATTTGTGCAAGCGTTGTTTAAAGGATTATGATATGTATCTTTGAATAAAAAATAAACTTTTTAATTTTAGTGGGTCTTAGATTAGTTGCTTTACATTTATATGGAACTAGGATTACTATGTTTCTCTCTCACAATCAAACCCTATTAAGTATATAAGACCCCTATTCTAATTCCTTAAAATCAGATAAAAAGTCATGATTATATAAAACTCTACTCTAAATCCTTAAAATCAAATAAAAAGTGATGTATGTAATATAAAGCTAATATAAATCATAATATTTTTCAGTATGAGTCGTGTAATTAAGGAGGTAGTCCTTCTTCCCATAAAACAATGAAAAAATCATAATAAGGAGGTAGTCCTATTGGAACAGTGTCTTAGTTGTGTTGTCATTGATGTCAAGCCCATTGATGTCATGTTGACTAGGTGATCTATGCATGTTGACTAGGTGATCTAGGAATGTTTGATAGATGACCCAAGAGTCTTTGTGATGTATATAAGAGACAAAGGGAGTACAAGTGCAAGATTCTCAGGTGTTTTTCAGAGGTTCAAAGTGAATTCATGAGTTGTTCAAGAAGACAGGGTCTTCGATGGTGAGTGGCAGTTTCATTTCAGGATTGGTTCAGGTACCTAAAGCAATGTAACAAGATGCTACAGATTATAAAAAGCATGGGATAAGTGTTTAGAGAGTATATATAGCATTTTTAAGCAAAGGTTATGCTCATCTCAGCTCGAGGAACCAGTTTTGTATGTTGGTCAGAAATAGTGTTGACAACAAACATCATTCTAGGATGCAAATGAGATGGGATAAAAAAATGTACACTTATAATTTTCTGCAAATCTTGGGAGATAATAGAGGAAGGTTTATTGATGCTTCATTGTTCATTTGTTCAGGTTATTTGCTTTTTTTCAAAACAGAAACATTGAAAAACTCATTCTAAGCTGACTGGCTTCTTACCTTTAAAAAGTTGTACAGTCTCCTTCAAATAAATCGTAAAAGAAATTTTTGGAGTAAATTGCCATAAAAATCATGTGTATAAATAATTTTCCCAAAAGGAGGTGTGGTTTAAAAGTTATGACCATTTCGATGAACTAGGTTTTCTCTCTCTTGGGTGTGCACCAAATCGATAACAACAGAAATGTGAATTTGGACTCCAAGTCTTGTTTTATCTTTTCTAGAGTATCTTATTATCTCATTAATGGTGTTTTTAGGGCTCAGAAATTTTCTAAAGGTTTTCTCCCTGGAAGGTACAGGTTCTTGCTTCTTGATCTCATATCTTTGTGTGAATGCTCTAGCACATGAAGGCTCTAGTTGTTTCAAATGGAATTTGTGCTAAATTACTGATTAGATCTCTTCTACAGGCATATGGAAATGTGTGTGAGCCTTCTCAAAAAAAAAATTGCATTGTATTTCACTCAAACTGTGATGGTCAAGACTCTTCTGAAGAGCATGTTTCTCAATGCATGTTAACACACCACCCGAAGAGACTTATCTCCATTTGTAATGCCTTCACCAATATGAAAACATGGATATATGGCAAAGTATAAGAAAATGGATATTTTTTTAGTGTGAATTTTTTCATTTGATATGATGGACTTTATATGCTAGTTTCCTTAGTTCAGTAGTGTAAAATGCACTTCTTCATTGTCTATTTCAATACCTTGTCAAATTTGGTCCATAGCCCAATTTGGTGAGGCATGCACCACTCAAATTTATAGAGTAACAAGATAAATTCCATCTATGTAAAATACATCCACTTGTTTTGAAGAAGTGACTAGGTCATCATCAAGTGTTCTTGTTGTATATCACCCTTACAGTCAAGTTTTATCAGTTTTTGGGTACAAACAAGTGGTTCATTGATGTAAATTCCTTCAAACCAATCAGTTCATTATTTTGAATTGATGAATACTTGTCTTCAATGTTCTCATAGGTTTTTAATTTCAATTCTCTATACACGGTTTGTAAAGAAGTGGACTGATTTTTCATTTTGAGTATAAACTCTTAATACCCTCATCTAGGGTTTCATTCAATAGAGTTTTACATATTGCAAACATTCCATGCATTAATACTAAATTAAACTCACATAGTATTTTTGTTTGACCATCATAAAGCTTCCAAAAAATACTGGGGAGCAATTGATAAAGTGTGGTGAAATATTTAATTGATAGAAATGCCAAAACTCATGGGAGATTATAAACATTGACAAATTTTTAAAAATTTCTTGGTTTTTTATCAAATTGAGTTCTTTAATGGATGGTTCAGGGGTGTGGGAGGATGTTTAAAGGTTGTAGATCAATTTGGGTAGTTTAATATTCTTTGAATCTATAAACCTATTTGATAGTGATTGTATTACTTGTGTACATGAATCTAATACTACAGTGTGTTATTTTTTTAGTAGTTATCAAGTTGTTACCTTATACAAGGTCTTGTAAGATCAATGGAGGTCTATAAATTCTCTTGAGGCCATCATGTAAGATTGAAAAGATTACTCCCTTCATGTTATATTAGATATTGGTCTACCTGTACAAAATCTTGCATTGAAAACTATAAGAAAACTCTCTGAGTTGACTGTGATTAAACTATATGTAAGTTGTTCGAACCTCATGCTAAGAATTAATTAAATTCTTGAAGTGTCTTATCACTTCCTTTATTCATGGTTGGAAATTATAAGGTCACTTGAATATTTTTCTTCATGAGAAGTTGAAGAGCTAAAAACGCAAGAAGTTGAATTATCTTAAGGCTCATTAAACTTCTACAAGAATGGACATGAGAGGTCAAGAAAAATGGCATGGTATATGATGTTGAAGGGTAGTTGAATGATTAGTCAGAATTTGAGGATGTCAAGGGCCTCATGTTAAAATAATTATGAGTTATGGAAAGGGATTTGAACAATTGAAATTCTTACATTTGGTAAAAGGAAGGTGAAAGCTCAAAGAGATGGAATAAAAAAAGGGGATTGCTCTCTTTTTTTATGTTGTTAGAAAACCCCCCTTCTCTTCGTTTGATGAAAAATCTTGGTGAAAGGAAAAAATATTTGGCATAGCCCAAATCCCCTGGAGTTTGATTCTAGGCATGTTTCTGGTTCTAGTGTATTGTTGAAGATGAAGTCTTTGTAATATAAAATTCATGAAGGAGAAATGACATACTATTTTTTGGTTGAATGTGATTGAGTTCTTGTTGTTGTATTTTGTTCTAAACATCAATAAGTGAAAGGTTATGAGTTTATCATGTATGCATGTGATGAAATTTTGATCAAACACTAGGATAAGATTATAGGTTCATTGTTTGAAGTTGAAAAGAAAAATTTTGAATCACAAGACTGATTGCCCCACCCCCTCTCAGTCCCTATCAATTCTAACCATTGGTATAAAAAAAATCCCTTGGAAGTGGTCTTAATAAGCTAAAGGGATATCTTTGGTGAAAAGTATAGGATATATTTACTGGGTAAGGAAAGGAATGGAATCGTCTGAAGAACTATTGCAAAATTTGTCTGTATCTCATGAGAAAATTATCGTATATGTGTAAATTCAACTCAAGGAAGATCTAGCAGATAAAGAAGAACTCAAGTAAGAGAATGAAGAACTCAAGAAGGAGATAAGCATCATGACAAGTAAGGTATCACATTTTCAAGAGATCTTAGAAAAATTAGATAGGATTTTAGGAAAAATAAAAAGCATATGTTGAAATAACAGGAGTAGGTTTCATCGAGTATTCATAGACTTTTGAGAATAACGAATGGGAATCAAGCCAAGGTTCAAATATAAAAATTCATTCAATAAATGGAAGTAGTAAAAAGCATTCATCTCATAAAAGATATCCTTTTAGGCAACAAAATGCATTTAAACATAGTATCTTTCATGGTTATTGCTATAAGTGTTGTGCTTATGGTCACATCGCTAATGCATGTAATTATAATGTGGAAAAGAATGAAGATTCTAAAGATGACACTCAATAATAAGGAAAGAAGGAAGAGAAAAAAAATTGGACAACTGTATAGAATTAAATGTTATCATTGTCATGAAAAAGGACGCCTAACAAAGTATTGCAAAAATGAACCATTAAACACAAGAAGGTATGAAAGAAAATTTAATGGTTATTGTTACGCTTGTAATGAGTTTGGACATAGGGATTCTGATTGCAAAGGAAGGAAGGTGTATTGTCTTAGGTTCCACAAGGTTGGTCACATTGCAAGATTCTTTGATGTAGGTCAACCGAAGAAAGAAACTCAAAGACCCAAGAAACACAGTCAGACATACAGGAAGGAAGGATAAGCTATTCAAGGTGCTAATGAGAGTCTCAATAGCATGATTTATCAAAAGAAGAAGTCTATCATGACTGATGATCTAATTAAGAACCCAAAATTAAGTATGATACCTTTTTAGGTCTCTCATCAAGCTCCTACAGGTGATATTGGTGTGAGGGGGAGTTGTCTGTGTCAAGTATGTGTCTTCATCACAGTGTAAGGTATTCCCTTTCAATTCCTTGAGTATATTTATGAGGTTCAAATAATTTTTCTTACTATGAATGTCATGTTTCTTTAATTTTTTCTCTTCAAAGTGTATAATTTTGTAGTATATAACTTGTCTAAGATTTGAGTTATGTCCTAATGCATATTAGGAGTTTTGGTATACGTAGAAGAGCTATTTCAAGTCAAAAGTATCATCTTTTATATTTTTCATAGTATATAAGTCAAATTTTAGTGTCAATGTGGATATTTTGGTCTGATATCAGTCTTCATAAGTGTTATGTAGTATCTTAGAAAATATTCATTAGTTGAGAAGTTAAACTAAGGAAAAAGAGAGAGAGTCACTGTATTATGTGTACTCGAGTCATAATCATACATTCATGTATCAGTTATGTAGATCATTAGAGTCTTTCATAAGTTGTCTTAAAGTATCTAATTCATAAAAAATTTAGATCTAATTCATAAAAATTTTAGGACTTATTATTTCTCCCAAGGGGAGCTGAATCAATGAAGGAGGGTTTTGCTCATTCAAACCCTAACTTATGGATGTCTCATAGACCTAATAAGGGTTTTATTTTCATTGGAAAATCCATTCAAGAGGTAACGGTGGATTTTATTAGAAATATATCGAGGTTGACAAGATGTTTTGAAAATTTCAAACTCATCATATAGTGAAAGGATTTCAAAGGCTTTAAAGGTGGAGTGAAAGAGTGATTGATGCATCAGAAGAACCTCAAATGAGAATGTACATATATTTCTTTGAAGGATTCAAGTTGAGAGAGAATGTCACAAGATGTGAGTGTATACATCAAATATGAATAGTGTGGGTGACTCAAGAGATATAATGTACCAACAAGGTAGACACCATCCAATCAGTAAACCACTTGTTCAGAGGAAAATATTTTAAGGTTTGTGACAATGTTTAAATACTGTGTCTATGCAAGATAGGAATGTGGAAGGATTTGGATGTAGAAACCCTAAAGACTATTCCAAATAACACTCATAAGGTTCATTTCAAGAGAGGTGTTATAAATAGTATTTGTATTAATCTCATTAAAGGATTATATAGGTCCAATGACTGTAGAAAAGGGATCAAGTTTAGAAGCTATAGTGTGATCCTAAGGTATGGGGATGACATTGTATTTAACATGTATAGAATGACAGTAGAGAAGTATTTAGCAGTGGTATGAATGTTCCAAAATCGGAATCAAGACATATTAACTTATTTCATGTGTACTGAGAAATTTATCATTCTAAAGGTGGAAGATTCATCCCTAAGGTTAGTATGAGCAACTGTGAACAATCAAGAACAATCAAAACGAAGTTTTTATATTCATCAATCTCTCAAATATATACTCACAGTGGTGAAAGGATGTGCATCAAGTGAAAGGAATATTTTAGGGAAGAGACAATTGTTTTTGTCCCATATCAAGAAGTATAGCAGAATGTTATTCATACTTTATCTTGTAATCACGAGTTTGAATATGTTCATTAATAAACTCTAGGTATGGTATGTGTGTTAGTTCCCTTTAGCTCTTGAATTGAATCTTTGAAAGATCTAACAGTGTTCATAAAAACTCAGAAAGTTAAATAGCTCATGCAGATTCTACTATGGAATGTGTAAGCCTATTCTTGATAAAATTTTTCAACTAGATCAGTTGTGGTGATTCATGAGTCTCATGGTCTTGTATTGAAGAGTATGCGAGTATGGTGTAACTTGTGAAGTATAATTTACAATCTATGTGGTCTATATGAAAAATTGTTGTGTCATAAGATTAGACTCGTGTAAAAGGATGCATCAAGTACAACTATGATTCATATGCTTTAAAGATGGAACAAAGTATATGCAAGGTTTGTACTGTAATGCCCCGTTCGGCGTGTACCCTATTTCTTGTTGCAATGACCCCTTTTTGTTGAGTGTCGAATGGCTGTGTGAATTTCCGTTGTCTTAGATCTTGTCTCAGTGATATTTTAGAACCTTCCCTCTCCTTCTTGTGTTCTCAAGTCGTTAATGACACCTTTGTGTGTGGACTGTGTAATTTCCTGTGCGTTAACCTATTTAAAGAAGGATATCACATCAGTACACCATTGCCATATTCAATTTCGTTATTGCCTTGTGACCTTAGTTGACATTTATTGGTTTGACAATCTTACCTTGAGTTCATTTGATCTTTGACATAGTGGCTTGGTTTTAAGTCTTTATTCTATCTTCATGATTTCAATAAAGTGGTTGCAGTTATGATATGCTATTATATCTTGTGGTATCTTGTTGATATCATGTTAACTATATCTAAGGACTTCAATTTTTCCTAAGGTAAGACTTGACGTTTCTAAACAGTATAACCTAGACCTCGAATTTGACATAAACCAAAACCTAGGCATTATATTAATCAAGACCCATGGAGTCAAGATCATTGTGAGATTTGACATGAAGCTATGTTTTGGAAAATAGCGACTTCAATGTTAAAAGGAGATTTTAAAAAGGGTCACAGATCCGACTGGAAACATAATTTAAATTGGAATGTTAATGTCTTTTGACTTTGTTTCCTTGGTTGGCTGGAGGTGGGTGGCTTTAATAGCCACCCGCCATTGCATTAAAAAACCCCCATCCTTCTTGGCGTGTTCAACTCTTTCTTGCTGGTGGCCGCACTTCCTCCTTCATTTATTATTTCTGATTTGCATATCTTCTTGGTTTTCTTGTTTGACTGCCTACATATCCTTCTCTGACTGCGTGAGAATTTCCTTGGATGGACTGTGTGTGGAGTGGTTGAGAGGAATTTTCTTCCTGGTTGTGTGGGCAGAGAGGCCATTGAAATCCTTCCTGCCAAGGCGTTTTTCTTCCTAGCTCCTCCTGGATGCCTTCCTTCCTCCCTGTTAGCCACGTGGGTTCGATATGGTGGTTTTTAATGAAGCTTCAAGCTAGTGAGGTAGGTGTGTTACCTCCACTTTCTTTGGGTGTTGCGAGGTGTGTTCTGGTCGGGAATCCACTACAACAGCCTGCAACAGTGATTAGCTAGTCAACAAGCATGTTGCAGTATGGCAGAAGACTTTTTGAGTGGTTCCAGCAAGCAGGTTTTCCAACTATGTTGTTATCTGTTCAGTTTAGAATGCATCCTCAAATTCGGGATTCTCCTTCAAGATTTTTTTATCAAAATCGACTATGTGACAGTGAGAGTGTTACCAGGAGACCTGACGAATTTTATTGCAAAGATTCTCTATTGAGACCTTACTTGCTTTACGATGTAACTCATGGAAGAGAATCTCATAGGCGTGGATCTGTTTCATATCAAAATATTCACGAAGCTCAAATTGCCTTGCTGCTTGCTCAAACCCATCTGATGGTGTCAGCTCGAATTTGGCTCTGGTTTCATTTTGCGTAACCCTTTTTGGCTTTGTGATGATGTTGTAACTTCAATACCCAACACAGGTGAAACATTGCTGCTGTTTACATTCCTTTAGTAGATTGGATAAAAAAAAGGAAAGCAGTGATCGGGATGGTGGTGTCAAACAAGATGCAAAAATCAGTAGTTGTGGCAGTGGACACCTGGTCTCTTCTGGTGAAAAGAATGATAAAGGTGATACTCGCATCTTATTAGGAGATCGATGAAGGATAGAGGATTTAAAAAGAAACTTGGGTGTAATTGGATTAAAGGTAATAAAATGGTGCATGCTTTTTGTGTAGGTGACAGATCGCACCCACAGGCACAGGAGATCTATGCAATGCTGGAGAAAATGTCTTGGGAGATGAAGGTAGCAGGATATTTTTCAGATTCAGATCATGTACTGAGTGAACGGGAAAGTAAAAGTATTGCTCTGCCACCATAGTGAGAAGATGGCAATTGCATTTGGATTGTTAAGCCTTCCCCATGGGACAACTCTCAGAGTTGTCAAGAACCTTAATGTATGTGTTGACTACCACACTGCACCAAGTTTTGTCCAAGATTGTTGCAAAGCAAATTGTTGTGAGAGCTGCAAAGCGGTTCCATCACTTTAAAAAAAAGGAAAATGTTCTTCTAGAGATTATTGGTAATGCCATGTGAAGTAATCTACAGACATAATCTGGCACTATAACAAGGTGCACTGTGCCAGGTCTGCAGTGATAAATAAGGGACCAGATTTTATTTCCAGTTTCTTAAAAAAATATTTTCTAAGCACTTGTAAGATCTAGACATGGTGGCCGCCCTCTCCCTGACTGTACCAGGCGCTGCCATGAAGCTTGCATGAGAGATCTACGTGCTGAGGGAAATGAATGTTTTTGGAATATGTTGTAGTTGCTGGAGCCTTGGTTCGACGTGGCTGCATTGAGGAAGCCCCAAATAGGCATGATAAGACTAACCCTCTCTCTTAATGATTTATTTCCTTTAGCATTTGGATAAATCAATCTCTGCAATTTTTGTTTGAATTCTGTAGATGTGAGTTTCTTTTGGATTGTTGATGTGTTATTTTTTTTTACTAAGTAAATAACGTTTGGACTCTTGATATTATTTAATATTTATTCACATATATATATTGACTCTTTCTTGAAATAGATGCCCAAAAAGAGATGGGTTTTCGAATGAATTTTTATCATAATTGCATGAGCTGATCTCTCTCCCCCTTTACAGTTTATTTTAATTACTATTTGACAAGAAGAAATCTCTCCAGTGATTCTCCTTATCGATCTTATAAAGTTGGTTTATATTTTTGCCATGATTATTCCTGTGAATAGTGGTTTCTATAGAAAATATTGTGGTGTGTGAATGAGATTTAGAATATTCCTTGTATTGTTTTTATTATGTAGAACATGGCTTGAAAACGGGAATTTTCTTGGAAGACTGTGTTTGTCTATTAATGTGGATTGATAATGATATAAACCCCCCCCATTAGGATTGGAGGCTTCTATTTGGGGAGAATCGTACTGGTTTTACTGGTCTTTCTTGATACTATCTGACTCCTTTGATTATCGTTTACTTTGGGGATTATTGAAAACCCCTCACCAAGCCCTCTACTATTATTATTACTATGAGCTTATTTTTAGATTGGAACACTCCTGAAGCATGTGTTAATGGGGTTTCTATTTTGTGACCTTTTTTAATATGGTAAGCACTCAAGACGTTAGTTTGTGTGGATAACTATATGGCTTAAGTTTGAGGCACTTCTTAGATCTTCGAATCAGTTAAAGTAATATTGGATACATCGAACTCTCATGAATGTGTACATTCTTCAAGTTTGATTGACATGTGATGGCCCTCAGGCATATGAATTCAGACAATGCTTGAAATATGAGATTTTAAATTTAACCTATACTTTGACTTCAAAGCTTGTTGAAATGCTTTTTGGTAGGAAAACAGATGAATAGGGAAGTTATGAGAACTACCCTAAAATGGATGCATACACAGCCTTAAGTAAAGGTGACAACTACCATAATGGGACTGTACATACCATATATGACAGGAAGGATAGAAGTCGACCTGAAATTATTTAACTTCATTATATAGGACAATGATTAATACCCATAAATTGAGATATGCAAGTGGAGGTTGAATTATATAATATGAAATATTTTGTTATCAGGTAACTAGTAAGGATAAATATGTTATTTCAATATGTGGTTAACGAGTGGAATATTTTCTGGGATTTACGATGATTATTATGTTAGCTAAAAATTGATACTTGCATCTCAATCGGGAGTTGAGGTAATGTTGATACTTGTATTTATAGTGGCTTGGACCACGCTTACATATCTTAGCTAGTCAAATGTATCTTTGGCATATTACCAACAGATGATAGTATTGTCGATCATAACTCATTATTATGAGTTGGACTCTTTTACTAGAAGAAATATATAAGACATGGTAATAAGCAACCAAAAGGATATTTAAATAATACATGAACTTGTTAATTGGCGAAATCTTTGTTAACATAAATATACTCTTAAAATTGCGGGATAAATATCAAAATTATACTTACATATCATTGAATTATCTATTAAGGTTCGATACTTGGGTAATATCGATGAATAATATAAGGTTGATACTTGTACTTATTATATAAACATAATGTGATTGGTGCTTTTATTTAATTGAAAGATAATATTGTTGGACACTTATATATGTGAAGTAGGTTGAGGGTATTAGGTGAGCGTTATTATTACTACTGTAATTTTAATTATGATTAAATGCAAGGTTAAGGTTGCATATCTCTCCACTTGGAATTTTTGTTCATATGTAAGCAGATTTTAGGGAAGTGAACAATAATGGGTATGAAATGTATTGCCATGAGATGTGCAGTTAAGATTTGAATACATGATTAGGAATTATTTGATAGGGAGTATTGCAAACTTTCATTTATTTAAATGCTAGATGGCATAAGTTATTAGGTGAGGTTTATATCTTATCATGCTCAGTTCTAGCGAACTGACTCTAGTAAATATTTGTGCAGATGGATTATGCGAGTAGATTAAAGGAAAAGAGTGTAAAAGTTTCATCAGTTCAAACTATGAAGTTCTTTGTAGAAAGATCAATGCGTTGTAAATTTTGTAACATTGCTTGCAAGGAGTTTAGAAGATCTCTTGTCTCATATGTTCGGAAAATTACGTGGTGAAGTGTTCTTTCCCTTTTGTTGTTAGACTAGTAACTTACCTTGGTGAGAAATAATATTCAATCATTACATTGGCATAAGTATTGTAAAACCTTGATTTTGATAATAAAGTGTTCAGTCAAAACTCTCCGACACCTTGTAATGATGTGATATAAGTAAAATTAAATGGAGTGGTTAACCCTTATAGAAGTTAGCTAAATATATATATTCAGATAAATTAATGTAGAGATGACTTACTTGAGAACAAGAGATTCCTGAAGTAATCATAGGCGAGACTATCATTGTGAGTAAGAATTATATAACATGATAACCCTAGCTCCTCTAGTGAACATTATTCCTTTTATGGTGAAATTTGTAAAATGACCCTAAGGTGAAATGAACTGTTAGTTGTTAGAAGATGATAAGATTTAATAAGCCAGAGAAAACAAAATTGGAGATCTCATAATCTTTCTCGCCGCCATTTGGAAAGTAAATTTTGCTCCTTGGTAATACTCATTTAGCAAAGCCTAGTTAAAATCGTTGATAATTCTGGTTAAGAGCCCTAGCTTCAATTAAACACTGGCAATAACTAATGAGGTCCTAAAGATGTTTTCATCTCAACCTTCTCCCTCTAACCTTTTTCCAAGGCACCTTGTATTTCTTCTCTCAAGTGTGTTGATCTTACAACCATGTTGTCTTGTGGGCAAGAACAAGTCTTAGTAGCGTTAGTGGTGAACAGATGGCCTTGTGGAATTTAAATACTCTTTTTTCTTGATAAACGAATTAAGCAAAAAAAAAAAAAACCATAATAGAGAAGAATTAGAACAAATTTTTCTTCAAAGTAAAAGTAAGAACTTAGCATTGTAAGAAGCATTGTACAAATCATATCTAGAGTCTTAGCAAACTGAAGTTAAAGATCGAAAAAGGTTACATAAAAATAAATAACCATCAATAATTTCCTCATTGTGCCTTGCCCTATCTGTAGGTGTGTTTATGTGGTGGCTTCTTATGTTGTTTTGTCAAATAGAAAAGTAAACCATCCTTGGTGGGTGTGAACATTTCCGTGCTACCTTTGTGGTCATCCTTGTATTGAGTTATCCATGGAGTTAGTTGTGACCTCGGTGGTGGCATGTCGTGTCGTGGCCTGTGTCAAAAAAAAAAAAAAATTTATCCTGTATTTTATTGTGTTGGTTGTGTATGAAATTATGGGTCGTTACAGATTCTTCCAACCAAAAAATTGTATGCATCCTTTCTTTCTTTCTTTCTTTAACGTATACCCCTGATTCCTTTTTAATACATAACTCCATTTCTTCCTGTAAACTAGGAGTTAGGTTGAAAATAACTAATATTCAAATAAGAATCTTCCACTTTTTAGCAATTTTGAGTTCAACTGCACTTCCACTTATTATTTTATTTATTTATTCTCCACTTCAAATTAATTTATTAATTATGGGAAGGGTTTTTGCATATTGGATGACTACTTTTTTATTATTATTGAATAAGTCAACAAAGGAATATTTGGTTCATAATATCCTGGTACATTTTTATTATTATAGAAATACAATTAATTTAACACCTTATTTTAATAAAAATAATTTATTTAATGGATATTAAAACTTAATATACATTGTTAAATTATTTTATAAAAATTATACTTACGTTTTGTGTATAATCAAATCATATTTTGACAGGTTTAGGAAATAATTTACACGAAGAAACTTGGGGTTTTCTTATTTAGACTCTATGGCCACTAATAATCAAAATAATACCTCGTGTAACCTATAAACGGATTCTAAAGCCAACTCATTGCACAGTTGCTCAAACATGTTGATTTCTTAATTTATCTACGTCTTCCCGATGATACTCTCCCTGCACATGTCAACACTCAACACTACAGTTATGCATTGTTTAGCATTAACAATTAAAAAGCAAAAGTTTGCAATAAAATCTCCATAAATTATATTCAACTATTTCATTTATTTTGTACATATCATTTTCATATTTCACCCCAAGGAACTATTTCAACATAAGAAATTTTTAAATCATTTTCAAGAATCCAATGTCTTCCTTATTTGAAAGTTTTTTTTTTAATCATAAGAGGAATATAACAATTTACGGCACTACTATAGGGAAAAATCTATAATACCTAAAAATATAGAATTTAAGGTAAAAATATAGAATTTAAGTTCTTAAAGTATCCAGTCGGAAGTAAATATTAAAAATTTAACAACATACACAAGTGGTAGTTCTAACTTTAATTTTCACATCTAGTCAGAATAAAAAAATAGTCGTAAATTCAACTTATCATATATTTTAATGTCATAAGAGTGTTATAAATGTTTTGTAAAATGTTTCTTTTGGATTTCATAAATTAATGAAACGTGTACAACTGTCTAATTTCCCTCCATTATTTTTAATCTTGACAAAGACTGATCACAAAATCCTCTCAGCTATATATAAGTTTTGCAGATTGAATGGTAATTTTGAATTGAAAGAGGTAAATTTATAATGGAAGGACATAGAAAAGGTTACATAATGGAAGCCAAAAGGAATTGGGAATTTAAATATAAAGCATGAAAAAACCCTCCCCTATATGTTGGATTTCCCCACCCTATTCCAAATCATTTTTTTTGGTACATATTAGGATTATGTTTTTTCTTCATTGGATTTAGTAAAACATTTTCTACACCTTAAGAGCTTATGTAGGGTGACCATGTGATCTAGGGTTATTTCGTAAGAAAGCTCCGTGTCTATATTTTTGCATTTGATTGGAGGTTTCCAAGGGCTTTGAAAAAAAACAATTTTGTGTGCATCCGTCAATCATTTAAATCCATGATCTCACATATATTTAGAGCATTTTACATTTCTTTTTTTTAGCACGTGGAAAATGTGAGGTAATCAATTTGTTTCCAAGTTATGGTTATATAATTATTTAGATTTTTATTTAAGATTTTTATTATTTGTAGGGTGATTTATTGATGTGGAGGGAAAATCATGACATGGTGTTGGAGAGGTGGAAATGCATGCCATATGGATGTAGGGGAGTGTATGTGGAAGTGTCAAAGATTCAATTCTTGGAAAGCATCATGAACATTTACAGCTTGAATCCCGGTAACTTACTAAAGTGGTATAAGTAGTGTTCCATTTTGTGAAGCTCCATGTAATGAATTGATCACATTCCATGAGACGCATCCTATTATTGCATTCCATGATAATACAATCAATGAGCATGACATCACGCATGTGCTTAGTGGTCACAATGTACCAATTTTTACATATTTAATCGCCATCCATACACAACTAACCTTAAAAGTCAATTATCTCCAATATAAATAGGTACATCATCTCTTATACAATATGGAATTTAATTGTTTGAGTTTTGGGCTATTAGATAAAAAAATGATCTTTTAATTATTTAAAGATAATAACATTTAGAGTAATTTAAACCACAATATGTTTGTAGTTATTGTTCTTATGATTCATCTCTTTAGATTAAGAGTTGAGGTGTATGGTTACACCTAATTTCATTATATTCAATTTTAAGTAAATTTATTTTTAAAATTAGGTAATGTTTTATATTTATTTTATAGTTATTTATTTATTAATATAAAATGGTAATTATTAATGTTTTCAAAAATTTAAAATTTGTTTGTGGTAGTGAAATAAACTTACAATTTAAAATGAAAATTTTAGAAAGTATGAAAATAACTCCAAATCTTAAAAATAAAGGACATGTAATTAAAAAGTATATGTTTAAATAAACTCTAACCTCATTGAGAAAATGATTGTGGAGATCAAATATCTCTCAGAGAAAAGCATCTTTTGGTCCTTATAATACATATAGTTGTAGGGAGTTAAATATGACTCTTTCAAAAGGAAAAATAAATGACCATAATCTCATATTAAGGTGTATATCTACATTTAAAAAATGTTTTTCAATGTTATGATCCAAAGAACAAATCTAGAAAACACGATATATTTCTAAAATATTTTTTAAAAATGTTGTGATTTGCCTCTATGTGGAAGTGATGTGAACATTGTCTAAGTTGTGCTAAAGGAAATCTAATACTAAAAGATAAATGTAGTTGAGCATCAATTAAAAGTTTGATGAACCCAACCTAAAAGTGAGGATATGTATTTTAGTGATGTTAAATATTTGAAGAAGAGGTTCACACAGATCTATCCATTTGGATTGATGGTAGATACTATACATATCATATTTTATACCCTATTTATCTTGGATTTAGATCCATAATTTGGTGCTTCAATTGAAAATATATGTGGAAGAAATCTATTAATGCCAATACTTATAAGGCTTAATGATAGTGGAATCCCTAGTATACTAGAGAGATTTAATCCAACACAATGTTATTTGCATAGAGGATTTGATTACTTGATATGGACCTCATACCTAAAGAAATTAACTAAAGAGTTGACCATCTATTTGAGATCATGTCACATGATTACCACTTCAAAGATCACACAAGTGACAATTGGGATTTTACAAAATTTGATAAGAAAAAAGTCACGAGGAACTAATATTTTAGTATGGAGATGTTTGTATAACATTGAGGTAAGATCCCTTTCAACTTAGCTTTGATTGGATTTCATATGCTAACGCAACCATAATTTAGTGTCATATAGAAGAGTAGGTATAATAAGTGAGTGGGAAAGGTGAATCTTTGTCTAGATTTTCCAAAACTGAAGTTGGAAGCATTGCTTCTCAAGGGTGGTTAGGGCAACATACCTTTTCTAGGTTTAAAATAAACAATTGTTGACAAACTGAAGTGTGAAGAAGACAAAAATATACCCGGATATACATATGAAGCAACTAAGTCTCAACCCTTTTATCATTATATACAAGGAAAACTTGTTTGGCATTATACTATGTAGTGTTAAAAGTTGTACCTTTTGTTTTCTCTATATTTACTTGTAAAAAAACCTTTCATAAATGAATGCGATGATATTAATTGTCTTTAAAGATCTCACTTTGAGAGTTCTATCGAAATGATGTTATTTGTAAATAGAAGAAAAACAATTCAAATTTAGTATAAAAAATAGCAATATGTTCAAAATAAACAATTTGATAAGCTTTCATCAAATTCATTTATTCATAGGAAAAACTGTACAATAAAAAATAAACAACAATCTTTAATATTAATGGTGTTCTATAACCATTTTATCTCACCAAATTTTTTTACAGTATACCAAAAGTACGACAGAATCATAAATTGTTCTAACTAATGATATCTTCAATATAAAAAAACCCAAATCTATTACTCTAAAAAAATATTTTCAAAGACATTGTGAGAACCTAGGAGCTAATACTAAACCTTGTGCTAAAATATGATCGATGTTGTGATGATTCTTCATCAAGCTTACTTAGATTTTATTAATTTCTGACCACCTAAAAACTATGGATGTGATTTGTGGATGTCTAGAGCAATTTCTAAAATAAAACTATCAACTTCTCATTGTAAAAACATTTTAGTAACTATACTAACGTGCATTGTGAACAAAAGACAACACTACGGTTGATGAGAACATTTCCCAAAACTTGTCCCTTCAAACATCCACCGAAAAGAATTACACAGTTACCTGTTGGAAACAACAACCTTCACGTTATTGCAGAAAAAAGAATTTACAATCTGAAGACCACTTTTTATGTCAGAAATACCACGTACCAAACTGTCACTAAAATTGAATTTAGCAGGCACTCTGACCGATGGAAGTTAAAAGCCACAAACGAAATACTGATTATGCCTACTTTTTTCATGGCAGTCATGAGTAATATTCTTTCAAAAACTAGACTTTCTTAGACATGTTTTCTCTATTTGAAAAACCCTGGGGTAAGGTTTTTTAAAACAGAATTCCTAGAAAGAAGAGACAACATAAAAGGGTAATCAGGTGGGGGAGCGCATGCAGACAGCTTTTCCTGTCTCACATCAATGTTAGGATAAATGATGAAAATGCTCATATTCTTATCTTCAAAGCATGCACTGGCACTGCTTTTCACAAGACCAAGATCTCATCACCCTGATGTTTCAGTACAAATATATTGAAAACAATGAAAAAAACATTCAATCGCTCTTGCGGGAATATATATGTACTTTTCCATTATTTTTTCTCGACCTTGGTCTCTGTGTTTCTTTTTTTAAAGTTTAAATTACAAAACAAGGATTCCCCCGTGATTTTGCATGGCGGTGTCAGTTTGATGGTGGCAAAACAAGGGGCCACTGGCACAATATGGAAGAAATCATTGCTTTCAATCAGATTTCTTGACTGAAATTAATCCCTGTAGTCATAATTCCATCACAGATTATTCTCTGTGAAAATGGGATTAATCTCCTTGCCAATGAGTTAACAATCAAATAAACTAAACTTATAATTATAACGTTCTGATATGATTAGAAAAAAGAGCAGTTTATCTCATTATGAATTTAGATCAGGTTAATGTTCTATCATCAGGTGATTATGAATGGGAAAAGGTGGGTATACTGTGCTTTTTCATTCCCTATTCGCCACGAGTGCCACAAAGTCACTCATAATTTTGCTCATCATCTTCGTAATAATCTTTCTATTATAGGGAGCAAAGATAAATTTGGCTGAGAATCATGAAAAGTGCTCTAAGCTCTTTCACTGTTTTATAAAACAAGCATCTCCAAAATAAAGTAAAAGTTTACTTTGTCAGTTATAACGGTGTTTATTACCACGTATAAATTAGATATATTTTGTCCAGTGCATGATATCCGTTTGGCACGTGAATTTGCATTATTTTATGGTACTCGTCTGTTTATTAGTTATTGGTACATGAAATTTTTATCACACGTTTACTCTATTTACCTTTTTTTTTTCCCCTCTATTTTTCATTGTTCATTCTATTTATTTTTAATGTTTCGTGCCAAACCATATTGGTGTGGTTCTACCTTGTTTAGAAATGTGCATGTACCATGGTCTTGTGCCCAAACTATAAGTGTATAGTTCTTGAGGTGGATTTTGGTTCAATATATAAGACTACACCCATTTCGTGTGTGGTTCCATTTTTCCATCCTTTTTTATTTAATATTATAATTGGTTGTGGTTTTAATTTAAAAATGTATAATGTACATTTAAATACATAGTTACAATAGTGCATTTAAAATATGTCCATACAAATCATTAAGATATATTCATTGTGAACGTGTGAAAATGACTGATATAATTATGTAGAGCGGAAGTAGATTTGAAGCATTTACTTTTCCATTAATCATTTATTCTAGTTCAAAAATTCATATTGACTAGACACATGCATTATAGAAGATTTTCTCACTGAAGTATTGGATTACACTTCATGTGTTATCTTTGATATTGTTCTTAGTGATGGGCTTCACAAATATAATCAGTGAATGAAACCAGTGAAGACTTTTAGGATGTGAGCTGCAATGGGAGGAGTTGCGACTGGAGGAGCTGTTACTTGGGCCACAAAATTATTTGGAGATACACATAGGGAACCAACAAAGCTCTTTCCATCTTGGAAAAATGTGGAGCCACAGTTGGAAATTCTAGGATTAATCATCGACAAGGCTAAAGAAAGATTCAGATTTGTGCTTATGGGCAAGTTTGCAGGTCTGAGACCGAACATCGATTTTGTGAGAGATTGGTATAGAAGGAAATGGGTCTATAGGCTTGAGGTCAAGGATCTTGTAGGAGAATGTTTTATTTTCTTCTTCCAAAATGAGTACTTTAGTCACTAATATGTCTGTAGCAGTTAGTTCTCCTTTTGCTTCCCTTCAGTTGGAATATTTGATAATTCAACAAACTTCTACCCAAATTCTTCAATAATCAATCTTGAAGTCATTTTAGCAACTTTAGACGTTTTATCTATACCTTCCAAGATCATAAGCAGCTGCAATTCTTCCTCTTCCAAGTTGATTTCTTCTCTAGCCTCTGGAATTGACTGCAGAGCCAACCAAGATGAGAAATTTCTCTTTGGGGAATGAGAGGTCACCAAATGTATCACCATCTTATGCTCTGACTTTGTTGCCTTCCAATTCACCACAGTGTTATGGTTGTCCTCTTCTGAATTGTCCAGAGACAATGCTCTCTCAAACTCTGCCATTTGTGCTTTCTACTTCTCAACTAGGGGAGGTGAAGATTTAGATGGCTGAGGAACAAATACGAATGATGTTGGATTCAATGGTGGAATAATAACCTCTGTTTGAGGTCCTGAAGCTGTGGAAGTGATGTGAGTTAACGTTTGAGAAGCTTCGTCTAAAAGTGGCACTAGTATAATGGACGTAGGCTTGTGTTTTTCCACTACCTGAGACTTCTTGTACATTTTGAGCTTCTCTAGCCTCCTACTACTCTCACCTTCATGTTTTCTCTTGTTGGAATTCCCTGAGAAGCTGATGCGTATACAAGGTATGAAGTCATCTTGAAGTTGAATGTCTGTCTCACATTTTAGAGTTGTTCACTAATGTTGTCACTAATGATTTCTACCCAATTAATCATCAATTCAGCTCTGTTGATCTCAATGGTCCTCACAAAGGCATGCATCCATGAGCAGAAGTTAAATTTGTCTTCTCCATTTATTCTGCAAAGCAATTTGGTGATATCATCAACTTCAAGCATAAGATTGGATTGTGGAAGAGTAATTGGGAACTTCGATGGTGATTTGGCCTTCTTCATGTATCTGTTGTTCATTATACCCAAGAAATCAAATTTATTATTTTCCCATCTATTGTTGACATCCTGCATGCTAATTACAACCACCACTGGCCGTGCTGGAAGATTAAGGTGATAATTAATAAATTGTGCATCTAACCTAATTATTGTCTTTCCTCCAACATTGCAGATTATCT
Source organism: Taxus chinensis (assembly GCA_019776745.2). Classification (NCBI taxonomy): domain Eukaryota; kingdom Viridiplantae; phylum Streptophyta; class Pinopsida; order Cupressales; family Taxaceae; genus Taxus; species Taxus chinensis. Next base: position 111,303,265 of record CM034154.1, read on the forward strand.
TAGATAGATGATGAAAAGACCTTGCACACTCCAAAACAAACTCAAGAAAATGAGTTGTGACTGGAAACACTGAAGCTTGAATAATCCTACTTATTTTTATTGCCTACATAAGAGATGATCTACTGATAGCCTTAGGTCTATCAATAAAATCAGTGATAGGGTCAAGGCCCTTGTTTGTATCATTGATTTCGGTGAACTTGGAAGTTATGCATGATTTTGCTAACCCTTCTCTTTCATCATGCTTCATCATGCCTGGAATAATATTTGTCTGAAGAGTTCTTTTTCTTTTATTTTTTCCAGAATCCCCTGTAATTGGTTCAATTTGTGCAGATACGGTAATTTCTTATAATTCAGAAGATATATTCAATTTAATTGAAATTGATTTTGACTTCTTTTCATTAATATGAGCACCTGTGATGAATACCTATATTTGATTCAAACAAATATGTATTCCATGGCATGAATACTTAATTTTTATCACCAAAATATGAATATAGAGCCTACAACCCTAAAATTTGAGTCTTTGCTTGCATGGAAAGCAAGAAAAAATATTACTTAATTCACCTGGGCACTTATACCAACATGCAGATACTTGTAATAATAATAAGAAAATATTCTCCAAACCTAAGCGCTAAAACTGGAAGCTTCCTGACAATGGAATTTTTTTTTAATGCAAAATCCTACTTCCCTTTGAGCTAAAATCCTTCAAAGAAGAAAGCACCATCAAAAATAAATAATTACAACTCCCTTATGGCATCCCATGTTTATATAGCTAAGTGCTTGCTATTTTAATAATTGTCTTTCCCTATAGTTGGCAATTAATTAATAAAAATTCACGTTCCTTTTCTCAATTTGGGTGCCCAAGTGTGCATGCTTCTTCTTTCTCTTTTATGAAATTATTTTATTTATTTCTAGCATGCATCCTTACCTTTTCTTTATCTCTTCCAGTTACTTTGAATTTTCTTCTATTTATGGAACGAAACTTAGCTATAAATACTATTAATAAATATCATTTAATGCATGTGTTAATGCCAAGGTGGGTCGCACTTTTTGGCAAGAGGATATGCTAAAAATAGGAAGTCAAAGCAATGGGAATTTTTACCCTGCAAGGCAGCTCCAAAAATCCCATCTTTCACTTAAGTGATTTATCTTTCATGATGGGAAAAATTAACCTGCTAGGTAGGCATAAAAATCTTACCAGCCTACCACTCCCAAAATTCCCACTGGCATCTTAAATCTATTATCTCAAAAAGTGTGACTAGCATGGGAGAAGTTAGTTTACTTAAATTCACCTTTTTTTGGTCAGACGTTAGTAATCCATGATTAATTTCTTCCATTTTCGTAGACCATGGACGACTTACAGAACTTCTAGGAAAATAAACAGGTTATACGGAACAAAGAACGTATCAAAGTGAATTTTACAGATAGACTGCGAAGAAAACCAAAAACAAAAGCAAAAAGAAACAAATAAAAATGAATTTTTTTGCCAGAAGTTATAGAAAATTGCTATGAAGTCATTCTTAGTGAAAACCCTATTGAGATGTGGGAATACTAGCATGAAAAAATTCAACAGGGTTCAACTGCAGCACACTTTACTTTAAATGGAACTTTATTTACTCAATAAATAAATAAATAAAATTCTTGTAGACAAAACATGGCAGAGGGATAAAATGAGTTTTAGTAGGTGGGTATTTGTCAAAATTGGATCATATGATTCACTAGGAATATCTTAATAAAATGAAGAAAACTAAAGACAACAAAAAAAGACCCGTTATTTTTTAAAAAACTAATTTTATTAAAAGGGGTACTCCATGATTTCATGGTGAAATTTGGGGACACCAGTCAGCTCTTTCTGTAGACATATTTAGCTCTTTCGAAATGACGGAAGTAGAGGTGAGATACTAGCTTGTCTAGTTTCATATCTTGTCCATTTGGTTTGGGGTCAGGAAAACAAAAGACAACACAAAACTGAAAAACAAAAGAAAAAAGACAAAATTTTAGTTATATACATACAGATTTTACCTTCATTTTTTAATCCCGCAAAAGCTTTAAATGTTTCTGTATGATGGAAAAGTGACATGCAAGCATGGGAATCTACAAGTACCTCTTCCTCATACCTGACCTCTCGAGGTTGTGTCGAGACAGATGGTGGATGTTGAATGTGAATAGATATAGACAAGCTAATCGAGTAATCTTATATCCTCAATATGCAATAATGGAATCTACGAATCTAAGGTGAAGAAGGCCCTCCTAACCTAAATTGGTGTAATGGTTTGTTCGGACACAATGGCTGCTCGGAGGCTCCAATCAAATTCGAGCTCTGCCGAGATCCTATTTCTTGGTTGTTGGATAAGTGGGAAGTGACCTATGGGAGCTTCATATATATCTCCAGACAAGGTCATAAAATGATGCCAGGTGACTTAGTGGATTTGTAGTAAACTACGGGTAGTTTTCTAGTCTAGCCCAGAAAATATTAGATTGATTGGCTTCTATATTTAATACGGAGAATTGTGTGATGATATTTGGCGAGAGTGGTGAGGATCTAAATACTAGTGTTCGTAGACTGGTGTCAATACTTAATTGATTTGTAGGCCCGTTGGGATATGGAATTTGGGGATCACAATCATGAGTTCGTGATTATTGTGGAACTGTTATGGTCATGTGAAGAATCAATCCCTTCTTCCAACTATCCATTAGTCATATGCCTTTTCAACCTCTATGTTTAGAACTAGAAGTTGTATGATTTTCTCATAGTACCTAACTGGTTTTCTGACAACTTGAATGTGTAAGCTAGTATCTATGTAATTGAGGAGGTCTCCTGCATCAGGCCGTGGGACTAAAGGATCGTAACCAAATGTCTGTTCTCTTTCAAATCCTTATACGGTCATTCATATGTTTTATCAAGGCAGTCTATAGTTAGGATGGTTTGACAAAAATGTGTAAGCTTTGTCATCCTCAATATTTAACCCTCTCAGTTGTTCACTAATTGCTTGTAAGTTTTTTGTTGCTCAAAAGACCTGTACCCTATGGTCTTGGTCTATATTAGCTAATGTCATGGGTAGATTTGGCTGAGGCACTATGGGTTCAAATATATATTCTCTAGGTTCTCTAGGTCGTGTGATTGTCATACAAAATGGTTCAACTTCTAACTAACATTAATAAACTTATTACGAAAGAGGTATTTACGCTATGCAAGCGTTTTTCTATTTTTTTGTATTTTCAATGACATATTTCAATGAAATTAAAGAGCAGCTACTCTAGTATATTTTATAAAATGGACAACTAATCTAGTAACAGAATAAAACAAACAAAGTAGCCCGATATGGCTATCTGCCTGTGTAGTTGTGATTTTATCCTAAATATCTAAGAAACTAAATATATTAAATTGAAAAGCTCTCGATCTTACCTCAGAAGTGAGGAATGAATCATAGTTTCTTAGAAAAAATAAATCCCCATAGCTTCCCCCGTGATATCGAGAGTGAAATTTTAACTAAAATGAAATAATTCACTACTCTATTTGGTATGTCGTAACTAGAACTTTAATAGCTCAAACATGGCATTTATAGAATAGTGGTGAATCCTGTTGTGTGTTTTTTGTCCCCTCTGTGTGATCTCCTCATTCTTTCGTGTCCTCGTGATTCCAAAAAAGTGTGTATATGATAGTATCAATAGAAGATGACACTCGAACAATGGCAGCTTTGGATATAGACTGAATACAATGCGAGTAGGAGAGGCATAGCACAAGTGAATAGAGCTTGACTATGTAATTCCTAGCAGGATTTATTGTGGGAATACAACACGAGTGTATCAAGAGTTTCAAAAACTATCCTTGTGACAAAACAAAACTTGCAACTTTAATGGATTCTAGTCTAGAAATGAAGATATTCTATGCTAAACTAATTGTATGAAGTAGCAATGGAACAAGACTGAAACAAGAACACTATATGACCTCTGAAAGACCAACAATGGAAGGAAAACATGAAATTGATAGAATTCTAAGCAAGAAATTGAAAGACTGAATAACAGAATTAAGAAGATGAGGGGCCATTTTCTTGAAAACAAGCTGGATATGTATAACCAATGCATTTACCAGAGGGTAACTCCCATTTGATCTTTTTTACTATAAACAAAGGAAAAACACTATTACCAGGGGACCAAAAACATTAATGCAAGCCAAAGTGATTGAAGAAAGCATGTAAAACTCAAGATTTAGGTTTGACGTGATCATCAGAAGGTTCTAGAAAATGCACACAAGATTACTGCCCTGTGCAGAGTGGTGGTTATGGGACCACCGCCCAAGCAGGGCAGCAGTTTCATCACTGATGAAAAAATGCAAGAAAAAAAAGGGGATAAAGGGCAAAAAAAATTATACAAAGGATGAGTGGGGCATGTGGGATACAAGCGTATACTTGGCGAGCCTTTCTGGATTCCAAACACCTTGCAAGGATACTTATATCATCATTGGGGCATGTGTAACATCGTTCCAGTGGTGCAGTACCCTTCAATTTTGGGTACATAAATATTGCCCCTCGGAGAAGTGTCTTAGCCATGAAGAGGTGTAAAACAGTGGATCCAAGTATGGTGGTCCTGAAATGGGGAGTTAGGAGTCATACCTGACATGTCCGTGTGTTGGAAAGTCGCCATCCACGATCTCGCTACCTACAAAATGAAATGGGGACTCAAGTGCAGATAGATAAAACAATTTGAGAAAAAAGGATAAATTGATATGAAAAGAGGACTTACCATCTATGCGACGTTTAGAACTTACCTCCGTTAGTGCTCTGACCCTGCGAAAGACATTTAAAATCAAATTAAGGGGGCTATTTATACAAAACGAAGTCATTTTACTATTCATTTACGCAGATTGATTTGATAGTTTTTGAGCTCTAGGACCCATGGAGATGGTTTTCGACGAGAGTATAGTCAAAACATCCGTGGTGAGATAGTGATCATGCCTCCGAGAGTGGAACATCGACCCACAAAGTCTCAGGTCAGTTCTTCTCGATTTATTATTTTTAGAGCTAAAATGTGGAAATGATGAAATCTTTCTCTCGGGGGGTTATTTTTAAAAATATTAGTTTTAAACGTGTCTCTAGGGGGGCGCCCATAGGGTAGGTTTTCATTTTAGCAAAAAAGGTGTATTTGTTTGTTTTTAAGCATTTTTTTAGGGTATACGACCCATTTAAGTTTGCGGTACAGGACTATTGCCCTGTGCAGGGCGACGGTTATGGGACTGCTGCCTTAGAAGGTGGTGATTACAGAACACCCACTCTGCACAGGATGACAGTCCATGACAGAGTGACAAAACAATGCTTTACCTTATTTATTTTTGCATTTTTTTGCACTTTCACATGTTTTTAGTAGTCTTTTTAATTGGAATTTGATACTAACTCACTTCTTTTTGTGTTTTTGGGTGTATGCAGAAGAAGGAGGAGTATATTAGATAGAGCTAAGAGAGGGAGTGTGATTGGCTCCTAGCAGTATTAGAGGTGCTCTCTCAGGTAGAGTGAGATACCCTTTAGAGGGCTAGCATTTGGAGGATCACGTAGGTCCCTCACGTTGTGCCTACTAGTCACATTTTGTGTGACTTATTTTCATACTGGGATGCAGATTGGAACACCTTTCAATTGCCAAGAGTTAGGGGTGAGTGGTCCATCACCTTGGAGTATGTTTACCATATACTGGGGGTTCCGATCCTTGGGCGGTGGCTGTCTCTCAAGACAACAGCATCAAGATCACAAATGGTTTAGTGGGCCAAATACATGGGAGATGCAGTTGTATCGATAGGATCAAAGAAGGGAGTGAGGATCCACTCTATTATTGAGTCAGACATTCTCGTGCTCCGCAAGGCCATCATGGGCATCCTTGCATCCAGACTGATTGGGGATAAGGGAGGGGACACCCTCTTATATTGCTCAGCCCCCATTATTACACAGATTAAGGGTCATGGATTTGTCTACGCTTAGGGAGCAAATATCCTCGAGACTACCTACCATGATTTATACAGGGTATTCTACTTACAAGGACAGTCACTGAACCACCCAACTCTTTTCATGAGTTGGGTGTATGAGCATATCATCCCATATGGGAGAGGTGTAGAGATGGAGGATCCCAGGGCTATAAAGGCAATGAGGTGGATGGGGATGACAGTTCTTAGAATGCCCCACCAGCCAGTGGCCTCTCTAACAACTGTAGACATGGAGGCCACTCCTTATCAAGCCATGGTAGGAGTATGGGGAGAGGAGACCATTACACTAATTGCCTGTCAGACTACCAGCCAGTTGATAGACAAGGTGGGGAAATAGGAGATCCACCTGTTTGGCAAAGTACCACAACAGTTTGGCCTCCCCTACAGTGACATGCTTCCTCCAGCGGTTCGCATGTATAGATCTATTTGCAAGGCTTGGGGAGGTCCTAGAGGTCAGGGTTGGACTATTGTTACTCCCATTGTTCCTATTGCGGCTAAGAGGGTGGTACGTGCACAAGGAAGAGCCAGTGCTCCTTAGGAACCCTTACTTTGGATTGCCGCTGGTCCTGCATATAGTAGTGATGAGCCCATTAAGGTGGAATCCAAGTCCGAGGAATTCACAGGGGGAGAGACCGAGGAGGAGACAGAGGAGATGGAGATCATCAAGTTGGGTTGGGGAGATGATAGTGATCCCAAGGTGTTCCATTAAAGAAGTGTTAACTTCTTCAAATTCAGGTGGGGCTGGAGGTAGTTCCAAACTTTCTCCATCTTCTATTTCGTAGATATCGATATCCTTCTATGGAGGAGACTCTACCATGGGATTTCCAAAATAGGAAGAGGAATGTGGTATTAAGGAAAAGTCAACTATACGGTGAGCAAGGTGTAGCTCCGCATAGGTGTTTAGATATTCGAGAGTGACTCTATCATTGTCAAAGTGATCTACAATAGAAAAATCATCCTCATCTTCTCCATGAGTCAGGAGTGAGTTTGCTGACCTATTTTACGTACTAATGGTTCGGTATGAAGTGATATTGTGAAATTTCTATCCTCCAACTCACTATTTGGGGTGAAACAGGAAACTGAGGTTGCTATCAAGTCTACGAGAAGGTTCTACTCTTGTGGGATTGATTCAATTGATATGAAGCTAAATCCCTTACTTAGATCTAATACTATCATTTTATAGAGTTGTAAATGCTCAGCTCTAGTTTCATATAACTCAGAGACTGGTTTGCAACCAATTGTGAGTCTCCTAGTACTCTAATGTTGTCGACACCCATTCTTGTAGTAAGAATGAGGCTAAGGAGGAGAGTTTCGTACTTAACCCCATTGTTTGTACATTCAAAGTTTAAATTAAAGGTGAAGGGTAGGATCTTTCCATTAGGTGAAGTAAAGATCACTCCCGCTCTAGCTCCAAAGTGACAACTAGCTCCATCGAAGTGGAGAGTCCAATACTTGTTTGGGAAAATGGATGTTGGGATATCTGTTGTATCTATTTCTTTTGGTTCGGTTACTTCTACCATAAAAACTTCATCTAATGGAAGAGAAGCAATTCCCAAGATGTGTCCTATACCCATGGAATCAAATGGTAGGAGAATAAGCAAGTATTTCCACAGTAATTTGACAATTTTGGCAGTAGTCCCTAGTGACACCATTTTTATAACATTGGTCTCATTCTTGAGTGCTAAAATGTCCTTGGCTGGATTTGTAACTTCCAACTCCGTGGTGGGTATCAACTCTTCTTTTGGTTTCGAATTAATAATTTTGATGAGTTGATTTATTGGGAGTTCAAACTCAGAGTGAACGCTTGGTCTTTTCTTTAAATCAGCTAGGTGTATATCGAAGGGTTTTGGGTCACCTTGTGCCATGAATATTTTCCCTAAATGTAGAAATCTTATTTATTGTAATAACGTGGAAGGGATCACCTTCATGTGGTGTATCCATGGCTGACCAAGGATCATATTATAATTGGTTTCCCAATCTATAATATAAAAATTGGTGAGGACCGTCCTCCGCCCTAAAGTGACTGGTAAAACTATGGTTCCAATTGAAGTGTCTTTGAGGCTATCATAACCTCTTAGCGTATTTCGCGTTGTGCAACAATTTGTCTCTCCATATCATAACTTTTGAAGAAAAGTGAAGGGGACTATATTAACTACTGCCCCATCATCAACCATTACAGATTTAACATAATTATTGTAGACCCAAACTTGTAAATGTAAAGTTGGGTTGGCTCTTCATGCAATTTCAACGTCTGTTAGCATTTTGCTTATATCGAATATAAATTCCGTATCCCTATCTAGCTGCCCCACAGGATAAATGTCAAAGTCTACATGGTTTACTTGTGTTTCCAAGGGAGGAGTGATGTTGATTAAATGACCAAGGCCTAATGCTTCTAAGAGAGCAGCCCTAAGGGTGGGAGAGTTCTTTAACAAATCCAAGAAGGAGATGTGCGAGAAGGTTTTAGTTAAATCAGAGGAACCTATGGGTTTTAAAAATGTTTTCTGACTATTTTATGGTTCCAATTGATAGCTTGGAGTAGGTTGGGATGAATAATCCCATGTTCTTGTTATGGTCTTTACGGGTAGCTCGGTGTCTAACTCCACTAAACCAACTATCTTAGTTTGAGGTCGAGTTCCTAATTGGGGTGTGATTGGTGGATTTAATGAAGTTAAAGCTTTGTGATCATTGTTTCCTATCATAACACCTTTATTTGATCTGTTAGGATCTAGCGTGTTATTGTTGGGATGGTTTGGGAGTGGATTATTAAATATTTTGAGGGGTGCATTTTGAGGGGAAACTGCCCCTGCATAAGCGTTTGGCATGGGTACTACAGAATTTTCTAAAAACATATCTATAAAGAGTTTCTTTTGATCTTTTGGAAAACACTGTATGAATTTATTGTATTCACAACAAGTCCTAGTATCGTGGCCTTGAATCTTGTGGAAACCACAATATAGATTGGTATTATAATTTTGAGGCTGTTGATTTATAACCTGTTGTGGCCCAAAATTCTGATAAGGTTGCTGGTTGTTAGAGTTAAAATTTTGAGGTTGTTGCCTTTGGTTTTGACTCTGATACCAAGATGAGTTCTGATTTGGAATTTGTGTTTGAATTTGTCATTGTTGTTGTTGTTGTTGCCATGGTGGACGATTAAAATTCACCACGTTGATTGTTGGAGTAAAATTGTTATTTTGTTGATTATTAACAGGTGGCGAAATGTTTACAATGTTTTCCCTTTTAACTTGGTCAGTTACTCCATCTGTTGTAACTCCACAGTTTTTGTTAAGGATTTTAGGTCCTTGATTTGCGTTCCCTATATTAGAATAGGTTGCGGTGTTTTGATTGGGAGTTGTTAATTTCCCATTTGTCCCATATGTCTTACGACCACTATCTATCGCTGGTTGGTCGATTCAGAGAGCACTCTCGAGTAATTCATCGTAAGTTCTTAGTGAGAACTTCTAGACCTCTTCCTTTATCTCTCTATTGAGAGAATTAAGGAAGAAATCATATAGTTCCATTTGATCCATGTTTGGAGCACTTGCTGATGAGCAAAGAACCGTACGCCATCTTTGAATAAAATGAGTAGTGGACTCATTATGTTCTTGTTTGATATGCAAGAACTCCCTGATTCCCATTCTTAACAATTTGTTCATGTCAAAAGATTTGATGAATTCTGACACAAGTTGTTTAAATGTGTGTATCGATGCTTCAGGTATTCTATAATACCAATCAAGGACAATACCCTCTAAGGTCTTAGGGAATATCTTAGTAACATTCCCGTCCCAAGGGAGTAACTCCCATATGGCTATGGCATAGGCCTTAATGTGTGCATTTGGATCACCTTCCCCTTTGTATTTGGGTAAATCGAGGAGAGGTCTTGGAAGCATAACACTTTGTATGCTGAAGTCTAGGGGATATTTTAAATATTCTTAATAATTCCCTACTACGTAGGCCTCGACCATCGATGGGGCGTGCTGAGGGGATTGAGGTGGAATGGGTTGTTGACATGGCATAGCATATGCATTTGTAGGGACATATGGGAATCCCTGTGGTTGAACGAACATCTCGAGAGAAGAGAACATGTCTCCTTGTGGTGACTTTGAATAAATGTTTAAGTAAGGAGGGACATTGTTCTAGTATGGGTTGTTTGGTCTCAAGCTAGGCAGTGTCATGTTTTCAACTGGAACGGCATTTGAAAACATAGTCCTAGGTCGTGTTTGTTGTGGGTAACTATAAGGATTTTGAGGAGGCATGCCTAACATGCCTATTCCTGTAACAAGGTTGACCTAACTAGGATGATGCGGAGGGTTGGGGATTCCTGCTTGCCCAAAGTATGAATTTTGGTTTGTTTGAGCAAGTTCCATCCCTCTAACCTTTTCAATTAAGGCTGAAATGACCACTATTGGCAAAGACCTAGTGCTTTACCTTAGGGGTGTTTGTTGTATAGCTTGAGGTTGTAAAGGGGTGTGATACCCTGCTATGAATTGATCATTACCTCGTCAGGGAATCCTATAGGTAGAGGAATGGGGGTGTTTTCCTGGAATAGGGTATTAGAATGTATTTGCAAAACTCCTATTAGTGGATACATGTTTTGGAAATGTTGTTCACTTTTAGCAAAGTGTGCTAAGTACTCTTCATCCAAAAATGGGAGTGGGTTTGACTACCTACTGATCTATGTTCTGAACAAGACCTGAGGAGATGAAGAAAATTCTCTAGTAAACGTCCTATTACTAGCACCTGATGGCTCTGGCTATTGTGTTTGTGCAAACTGATGAAACTCCTCAATTTGGAATGAATAACTTGAGCTAGTTCTTTGAGGGGGAGTTTGAGATGACAAATAATTACTTGAATAGTTATCAACCCACACAGAAAGTGAAGGTGATGGTTTCCTATTCGTTTGGCTACAACTTGCTTCAAGACCTGAGAGAGGTCTGCCATATGCATCGTATCCCGACATATTCAGGGGCTATATGAATACCCGCAAAATAATGTGAAAGAGCGAAGGTGGATGAGAGAAATGAAAAATAATAAAAGGCATAACTGTTTGTTCATGTCAGTTTCACCAATTTTGTACAAGGGAAAAGTGACATGTGAGCATGGGAATCTACAAGTACATCTTCCTCATACCTGACCTCCCAAGGTCGTGTCGAGACAGTCGGTGGATGTTGAATGCAAATAGATACAGACAACATAATCGTGTTATCTTATATCCTCAATACGCAATAATGGAATCTATGAATCTAAGTTGAAGAAGGCCCTCCTAACCTAAATTGGTGTAATGGTTTGTTTGGAAACAATAGCTGCTCAGAGGCTCCAATCAATGTCAATCTCTACCGAGATCTTGTTTCTTAGTTTTTGGATACGTGGGAAGTGACCTGTGGGATCTTCATGTACATCTCTAGACAAGGTCATAAAATGATGCAAGGCAACTTAGTGGATTTGTAGTAAACTATGGGTGGTTTTCTGGTCTAGCCCAGAAAATATTAGATTGATTGGCTTCTATATTTAATACAAAGAATTGCGTGATGATATCTGGCGGGAGGGGTGAGGATCTAAATACTAGCATTCATAGACCAGTGTTAATACTTAATTGATTTGTAGGCCCTTTGGGCTGTGGAATTTGGGGATCACAATCATGAGTTCGTGGTTGTTTTGGACTTGTTATGGTCATGTGAAGAATCAATCCCGTCTTCCAACTATCTAGTAGTCATATGCCTTTTTAGCCTCTATGTTTAGAACTAGAAGTTGTATAATTTTCTCAGAGTACCTAACAAGTGTTCTAGCAACTTGAATGCTTAAGCTAGTATCTATGTTAGTGAGGAGGTCTCCTGCGTCAGGCTGTGGGACTAAAGGATTACAACCAAATTTCTGTTCTCTTTCAAATTTTTGTACGGTCATTCAGATGTTTTATCAAGATAGTCTATAGTTAGGATAGTTTGACCAAAATGTGTAAGCTTTGTTGTCCTCGATATTTAACCGTCTCAGTTGTTCACTAATTGCTTGTAAGTTTGTTGTTGCTCGAAAGACCTGTATCCTAAGGTCTTGGTCTATATCAACTAATGTCGTGGGTAGATTTGGCTGAGGCACTATGGGTTCAAATATATATTCTCTAGGTTCTCTAGGTCCTGTGATTGTCATACAAAATGGTTCAACTTCTAACTAACATTAATAAACTGATTATGAAAGAAGTATTTACGCTATGCAAGTGTTTTTCTATTTTTTTTGTATTTTCAATGACGTATTTCAATGAATTAAAGAGCAGCAACTCTAGTATATTTTATAAAATGGACAATTAATCTAGTAACAAAATAAAACAAGCAAAGTAGCCCGGTATGGCTATCTGCCTGTGTAGTTGTGATTTTATCCAAAATATCCAAGCAACTAAATATATTAATTTGAAAGGCTCTCGATCCTACCTCAGAAGTGATGAATGAATCACAATTACTCAGAAACTATTAATCCCCATAGCTTCCCCAGTGATATCGAGAGTGAACTTTTAACTTAAATGAAATAATTCACTACTCTATTTGATATGTCGTAACTAGAAATTTGATAGCTCAAACCTGTCGTTTACATAACAGTGGTAAATCTAGGTGTGTATGATTTTGTCCCCTCAATGTGATCTCCTCATTACTTCATATCCTCATGAATCCAGAAAAGTGTGTATATGATAGTATTAACAGAAGATGGCATTCGAATAATGGCAACTTTTGATATGGACCAAATACAATGTAAGTAGGAGAGGGATAACACAAGTGAACAGAGCTCTACTATGCAATTCCTAGCAAGATTTATTGCGGGAATAAAACACAAGTTTACTGAGAGTTTCAGAAACTATCCTTGTGACAAAACAAAACCTACAACTTTAATGGATTCTAGTCTAGAAATGAAGCTATTGAATGTTAAACTGATTGTATGAAGCAATAATGGAACAAGACTGAAACAAGAAGACTATATGACCTGTAAATGATATTATTTTGCTCAGATTATAACCGTGAAACAGACAGAATAGTAAACATGAACACAATGATTTTCAATTCATTCGGGATATATTATTCACAGGTAGAGGTTACATATATAGAGTTTGATCTCCTTGATTCTAGGAGTCAACACTCATCCCACTAATCACTCAGCATCCCACAAATTTATCCCAATACCTATTCTCACTCAACAAACCTAGAATCTCTCTAAGAGATCTCTACGAGTTGTCACCAACTCATTATTTGCACAATAATAATAATGTTCACAATATTGAAATATTGCTAACATTCACTCCCCTATTATTAACATTATTATTTCCACACATACACTCCCCTAATGTGAACAATGTAGAGAAAAACATTCACACGTCTTCTACAGCTTGCCTGCCTCTGCATGCTCATGATCTTGGTATGCTGAACCTCTGTTCACCAAATACGAACCCCTGTTCGACAATAACGGACCTCTGTCCTAGGTACGAGCCCCTGCTCATGAACCTCTGTTCATCCTCTTCAAGAAAAACATGATGCTACTTTTTCTTGTGCTTTTATCTTTCTACTATCACATATTTACATCAGGAGGTTATAAAAGGAAATACAATTCTGAACAGGAATGTGACATCTGTTCTTATTACAAACAATGAAACACACAACTGAAATACTTGGCCACCAAATCAATACCGCGGCCTCATCGATGGTGCCTGACGAGAGGTCGCCGATTGCCCTCCTGCCTCCGTTGCCTCCAGCCTCCATCAGAATATCCCTGCTAACTCAGCAGAAAGTATAGTCGCGATACAGGGCGGGGTCGAGGGGCGGAGCCCCTGAAGCCAGGAACAGTTTTCATTTGCATTTTCTCTTTAAAATTGAGTGTCGGATTACACCCAAAAATGCACTCATTTGTCCTTTTTTTCTTTTTTTTTTTTAATTTAAATTTGTAACAATTTTTCGACTCTTACAAACAACACGAATTTAACACTTCAAGACAATAATCACCTATTTGACATTGACTACCTATTGTTCACCTGAACATAATTGATAATATTGATGACTCTAAAAAAGAATTTGATAACAATTTACAAATTTAAAAACAACACTTTTTAACATACTACAATAACTATGACATTTTCTTAGACTAATTACTTAACTATTTGGATTGACAAAAAAGCAAATTACTGAATAAACTACAAGACTTTATGTGAAACAATCAACCATCATAACCGACAGGCATAAAAAAAACTTGAAATTTGGATAAAACAAAATTAAACATATATACTTGACTCTAAATTTACTTAAAACTTGAGTAAACACAAATATTTACTAATAAATACTTAGTAACTAAAACCGATTACTATGTTATACATTGCACGTGGATGGAGGGCCAAACGAGTAGGAGACTGTCGCGTCTTTGAGACTGTCACGTATCTGAGAATCCAGTGGAAATATTTGCATGCTGAGTTGAATGCAGGAAGATCTTGAGATGCACAGGAGGTGAGTCAGAAAAAGAAACTACTACAGATCCGAATACCACTTCTTTAGCGTATTTTGTGTCGATGAGAGGATGCCATTTGGAAGCATAGATAATCAAACCAAAAAACTCCTACGTCAATGTCCAATATACTTAGATGCCGTGGCTGCACAACAAATATCCAACTCGCAATGTTGAAAGGCAAATATTATTGATATAACAGTCCAAATTAGTCGATCCCAATTCTTCTACTGTTGACAACTATCCACATTGATGTTTCAACTACCTGCCACGTTATGTCCAGTACAAATGACTGCGTGGAGATGGAATGAATGCATGGAAGACTGCAATTGTCGATGGAATTGATAATGGTTCCGGTAGGAGTATGAGCTGCGCCAAGGTATGATCATCAATAGAATGCAATTAGAAATGGTAAGAATTGACTCACAGCTTGTGGTTCCTTTGCCAATCAACACAATAAGACCAATCTAGAAGAGCATGCAGAATACATGGGCCCTAATGCTGGAAGAGCTTACCAGGTTAACACATAGAACCCATCAATTTCAACAACCTCATAAATTCATCTCTTGACAAAAAATATGCATCCATGCGGGAAAGCCTGAAATGGAAGGCTTCAACTTCTACTGAGTGCAGATCTGAATGACTCTCATATTTGAATGGATCTAAATGGTGATGATTGTAAAAAACAAATAGCACAGACATGCAAGCATAGGTGGAAACCGTATTCCCTGGAGTTGTTGATGTAAATCTCTGCCAAGTCGTGTCTTCCCAATCATCTAAAAGCAAACCGAACCAATCTTCAATGTAAATACAGATGTTTGCATGTGTTAGGCATATCTACAAATGTCGGCAGAAATGCATGAGCCAAATCCACATGTAATTCCACGAATCAGTGTTGCACGGTGTCTCCGTCTACAGGATCAAGTGCAGGGCTTTGATGATCAAAGGCATTTGATAAATCAGACCATCGTTACTGAAGACTCCACAACAGTGATCGACCATGCTCTGATACCAGTGATATTATTTTGCTCAGATTATAACCGTGAAACAGACAGAAATATCTGAGTGTAACACATGGAAGGTGTACCAAAATCTAACATGAAAATATGCTCCAGACCAACAATGGAAGAAAAACATGAAATTGATAGAATTCTAAGCAAGAAATTGAAAGACTGAATAAGAGAATTGAGAATATAAGGGGCCATTTGCCTGAAAACAAGCTGACTATTTATAACCAATGCATTTACCAGAGGGTACCTCCCATTTGATCTCTTTTACTATAAACAAAGAAAAAACACTATTACCAGGGGACCAAAAACATCCACCAAGAACACTTGCTCAGATTTTATTACAAGCCAAAAATATTCACAATTACAATAATCAGGTCTTGTTTGGAGCTGCACTCAATAAAGCCTACTAAACTCGCACTTGAATTCACACACAGTATTCACCTTCACAAAACACACTCATCTAAATCCTATTGTATGTCCATCTATTTATACGTACATCAATAGGTAGCCGAAGAGGCAATTTTACAAAACAATGGGTACCAAAAAACCATGGGCCCCAAAAATAGCCCATAATGGTTACCCATTACCCATGGGTTAATAAAACACCCATGAAAATTTACTTTGGGGGCTTCGCCCCTAAACCCCCATCAAGTGGGATTCACCCTCCCAAACACCCTTGACCCACTCACCGGTGAGCAGGATCGCCATAAAAATATCTGAGTGTAACACATGGAAGGTGTACCAAACTCTAACATGAAAATAGGCTCCATAAACATAACAGTTACCAGATTTTTGTTACTCGGTTCATCTTGGAAATTCCCTTGTGGGTAGTAATTAGAGGAATGCACCAACTAGATTCCATGCATGTATCATAATTCAACCAACTCTTAAGAAGATAAATTGGGATCATTTTATGCTACTATCTTGCTGGGTATGCCAAACCGTATGACAATATTTTCCTTTATAAAATTACACGCCTCCGTGGAAGTGGCATTTTTAATGGGAATGGATTCTACTTACTTACTGAAATAATCAATACCTATCATAATATAACAATGACCAGCAATAGAATATGGGTAGAGGATTCCAATAAATTCCATGCCCCATTGCTGGAAAGGCTCTTAAATTATAACCGGTTTTAAAGGAAATACAGGGAATTTGATTCATCCAACAAAACACTAGCATGCTTGGCACTTGGATACCCATTCAGAAGTCTCTTGAAAATGTGTGGGCTAGTAATAACTAGCTCACATGATTTGGTGTGGAAGGACTTGGGCTAAGAAATGACCAGCAAAAGCTA
Organism: Taxus chinensis; assembly: GCA_019776745.2. Classification (NCBI taxonomy): domain Eukaryota; kingdom Viridiplantae; phylum Streptophyta; class Pinopsida; order Cupressales; family Taxaceae; genus Taxus; species Taxus chinensis. The sequence goes on from CM034154.1 coordinate 111,320,006, forward strand.
TATTATAAAAGAAATTTGAGAGTTGAACTTATTGAGATTTATCCACACATCTAAGAAATAGGCCATCAATCCCTTTTTTATATAGCCCATTATCCCAAAGAACAAATTCTTTGGCCTTAATTTTAAAGGTACACTTTTCCTTATGAGAGAGATGATTCGGGTATTCCCCATAGGTTATGAACTAGACACTATTACTAAACCATTCATCTACCAGATCTATAAAGAGAATCATAGGCAAACCCTCACCTTCCTCTAACTTAGTTATCTTTGTCTCAGTCATTAACTCACATAAGCCTCTTCCTCAAACCAGATTTGTAGGCTTAATATCCATGTCATATTGTTGCACCTTTGTTACCCATGTGCCTCTTAATAACCCTAGTTCTTGCTATGTCAAAATAGACTTCAATATAGTATCTGGAACAAGGACCACAATATGTAAGAAAGGATATAATATTTGAATTCCTTGCATGCTTTCACAACTTCATATGCATGTTTCTCCATATGATTATATTTTAATCTGTAATCCTTAAAAGGCATACTCATGAAAGTAATTGGTGCCTCTACATCCTCTTGATTTCTTTGCATCTAAATTGTTGACATTCTGCGTTCAGAGGAATAACAGGAAAGAATACATTTCTTGCTGAAATATTGTGATACACTGACTAGTGCTTCAGAAATTGTTGTCTTGATCTTCTCAAATGCTTCCTTTCCTTCATTGCTCCACTTGAAATCTTGTGTTGTCTTCATCATATTTGAAATATGATGAGTTAGTTTAGCACATTTAGGGACAAATCTCTTGAGAAAATTAACCTTATCAAAGAAGGAATGAACTCAGTTATTTGACGTTGGCAATGGAAAAGTTTGAATGGATTTCACCCACTCAGCATCTATTTTGGTTCCATATTTTGAAATGATGTGCCCTAGCAACTTTCATTTTATTACAGCAAAGATGATTTTCTTGGGATTTAAAGAAATCCCATGCTTACGACACTGGATGAGGACTTCTTCCAGATCTGAAATGTGATTACCCCTTACCTTAGAAAATATTTTCAGATCATCAAGGTAAACCACTATGCTATTTTCTTTGAGATGAGAAATTTCCATATCCATAACTCTCTGAATTTTGGCTCTAACATTAATAAAACCGAAAGGCATTTTTTGATAAGAGAACGTTCCCCAAGGTGTGATGAATGTTCTTTTATCTTGATCTTCTTCCGCTAACTTAACATAATTATAGCCTGAGAAACCATCTAGGATCTTAGATCTGGTGACAAATTGGAGAGTATGATCCATAATTAGAATAGGATAATTATCTTTTAATGATGCATGATTGGGATTGCAAAAATAAACATAGAATATAATCTCACCACTCTTCTTTCTTACAAGAAATATATTAGCCAACCATTCAGAATGATCTATAGGGTAAATTATCTTTGCATCTAATAGTTAATGAATCTTTGCAAAGATAGTTCCTGAAATGGTTGGGTTATGCCACTGCATTTTTTACTTGAAGGGTTTTTTCTCTTTCTTCAATGGGATATAATATTTTACTTCAACAGTTTGATATATCTTGAGATCTTGATAAGACCAAGTAAATACATCTATATATTTTCTAAGAAGCTTTGTGAAAGCTTCATTATCTACTTTAGAACAACATTTACCTAGGTTTACTAACTTGAGGTCATCATCATCTCTCAGATTCAATGACTGCACATTGGAATAATAACTTTCTCCACATTCTTTATTCTTTTCTAATGCTTGATCATGTTTATCAAACATCTCTTTAAGAGACACTAATACTTTAGGAATTTTATTTCCTTTAAGATGTATGAACTCTTGTCCACCTTCAATCTTTGAATCATTTTCAACCACTATGGTCTATCTTGGAAGTGAAGTACTTCCTTCATAATATATCTCTTCAAAGTTGTCCTATTGCTAGAGAAAACAAGTAATTTTCTTATCATCATTGAAGACCTACCATTGTTGACCATTATCAGGCACCTTTGGACGAAAAACCATTTCCACCTTGTAATCACCTTATCTAAAGAGTGTAGGTGGTTGATCTAGATTCAATAGGGTTTTCATAACTACAAGTGGATCAGCTCTAGAGTTTTGATCTCTAGGGATATAAGAAACTGAGAAAGCTATAAAATCTAAAGTAGTTGAATAGACCTAGTTTCTATAATGCCAAAGTTTTTTTTTTTTAATCTGATAGAGACCACTTATCTTCTTGACAATTAACTCAACATCTCCTCTTACATGTAGCCATTTAATTCCCATTTTTTCTGGCTTTCTCCATTACTAATAAAAGTGCTTCATATTGTGTTGTGTTGTTAGTATTTTCAAGAAAACAACATCTACCTACACCACACCTACACCAGATCTAAGCGAACAATGACTACCATCAAACTCTAGGGTCCAAAATTTGTTGTACAACTGATATGGGTTGGGATTCTTCTTTATCCAACTCTAGGTAGTAGACATCGTGATTTGATTCCCTGAAAAGGATCTATGATCTAAGGTCTTCATATTTTGAGACTGTATATTTGAATTTCTTCTGAAGTTCAAACCTTTGATTAACTCCCTTAATTGGGATATGTGCGCAAGACCAATCCATCTTAACCTCTCCTCCTAATTCCTTACAAAAGTTTCTTTTTAATAACATGCCATAGGATAGTGGAATATATGCCACCATGATTGTCATCTTCAATTTCTTATCTAGAAAGGCAGCAAGCACTGCTTGTGCATATTTTATCAGTCCAATAAGTTGTACTTGTTTTACCATTAAGTAACATCTTCCAATCGTCTTCATCAGTTTGAGACCCAAAGTATCAGTGAAATTAGATGGCATAACATTATCAAAAACTCCAGAATGTAGAATGCAATTACTCAATTTGTAACCATTGATAAGTAATGAAACATATAATGGTTCAATCCTTTTAGATCTAGCAAGACAAGGAGTTTTAGCATTATTCAAAGGAGGAGGAGTTCTTGGCTTAGATAAGATGCCTCCTAAAGGATTATTCTTTGAATTATTAGGACCATTACTCTATACACTTATCACCAATATGCTCAATTGATCAGGAAAATCCCTCAAGTAAGAAGCTTCTGACATCTGGATCTTGGTCTTTTTTATATGATCAAAAGTATCAAAAGGTTGAATTACTTCATTTTTTTCCTAGTTGTCCTTTGTTGTTGATTAGAGGAACTTACCTGATTGTCTCTTGGAGGTAATGAACAAGGAAGTGGGTTGCATCTTTTGAGAATGGTAATGTCTGGTCTAGGATCTTCACTTTCTCTCCTCTATCCACTTGAGGAAACTTCTTCATTTTGATGTGTTTGAGACCTTGTGAACATCGCAAATGTATGACCATCACTATGTTCAAAATATTCCTAATAGCCTTAATCAGATTCATAGTCTAGTTAGCCAATGTTGGAGTCACTAGTGGGATCAAAAAAGTCTTATTCATCAAGGGATTCATCAACATCATGATCTTCTTCATTTTTTTCCAAGTTGTTCCTTGGAGAAGCCTTTATTGCTAAATTTTTTGGTGTAGAAGTAAGTCTGTTTCGATTTTGATTTCGACCATTAAAATTTTGAGTAGGAACCGTTAGTAAAGGAGTTGCATTTCCTCCTTGAGCTATTTACTTCTTGATTTGCAGCATATCACTAGCTAACTTCTGAATTATAGGATCAAAAGTATTTGTTAAAGAAGTTCCATCAAATTTATGGGCTGATTGCTCGATCTTTCCAGCCATAATAAAGTCATCTTCAACTTCAACTGCAAAATTTTATGCCTCCATAAGATTCATAGGTATTTTCATCCATAGCTGATATCCAACTTCAAGAAAAAAATCATTTATAAAAAATAACTTCTGATTTTCATCACTAAGCACAACATAAGTGAGGGTTTTATATAAAATCCTTTGGAACCTAGGAATAAAGTTTCTCATGTTCTCTTATGGTTATTTTTTCAACTGCATCAGCTAGGTGATCATTGTACTAGCATCTTCTACAAGTTTGAACCTTTTTAGAATTTTTTCTCGCATGGATGCCCAATTTTTTATAGTCCAAGGAGCTAATTGATAAAACCATTCTCCAGCTAAGTCATGTAGAGTCTCAATGAAAATTATGACCAAAACATCCTCATGCTCCACTACAAGCACTCCACAAGATATAAAGAATGCCACCAAGTGATTGTCCATATTTTTATTTTCGTCTCAAAAGAATTTAGGGAAATTATTTCTCGACCCTCTAGGAAATTCATGCATATGTGGAGTTAGGTTAGGAGGTCCAAAATATGCACCCCATGGGATAGGATCCAGAGGAGCAAATGACTAATTCTGATTCTGATTCTACAAAATGAATGAAGCATGTCTTCTCTGAGAGTAGACTTGATAGATAATTCCATCTGTCATATTATGCTGATGATGATCCTAATCTGAAGGAGTTTGCACTCTTCATCCTTGAAAAATATTAGATTTTCGACTTCTAACTTGAGGAGGATGATTTAAATTGAATTTCTCCTATAATCTATAAAAATGATGAGTACTTCCATGCCTTGACAAATCGGGTAAATGGGCGTTTAACTAGGTTGATAGTTTAATGGGAACTAGAAAGATAAGATTTGGTGTGTAAAAGATTGTTTTACTCTAGTAGAGTTGCCAATAATGTTTTTCTAGAATTTATGCATAGTTAAAACCTAGGAAGCCATGAGATAAATCTTCCTCATTTACCGGTGAGGCTCTCATGTAAGATTTTTGTCAATTATATTTTCTAATATCTACCTATGGGTTATACTTTAACTACGAAGCTCATGAACCATAGCTAAGCAATTCTGCAGCAAGTAAGCAGTTGTAAAGAAATATTTGTAAAAGGGGAAATAGTTGAATACATAAAGAAAGAGAAGAAGATGTGTAATCTAGCCAATAGTTTGCAGACTTGGTCTCATACACATAGATAAAATAGATAGATCTCACAAAATAGAATCAAAGGAATGGAAATATTATAACCTAAATCTTAAATAGTGCAAAGTTTATCTAAAGATCTACACAGAAGTAAGAAGCCAATGCACCATTGACACAAAGTTCTCTAAAAATCTGCCTATGTTCAATTCCTTAGCTTTCAGAAAAGATATCAAGGGTTTCAACACAATGTCTATAACTCAATAATATTGTTTACAAATTCAAATCCTTTAACCCAAAGGTTCTTCTTCTATTTATAGTGTATAGAAGGAAATTACAAATAGGAAAGCAATAAATGAACTGACCCATGAGGAAGCTATAAATAAAACAACTCACAATATTTTCCCTTAAATTTATCTCTACATGACATGCATCTAAAGACTAAATCAAACATTTGTATGTCTTCCACCTATTCTCAATAAAGGACCTTTTTTGATAACTGAAAGTAATGGATTATTACCAATTACTTTAGTTTTACAAAAAAATTCAAGAAAATAAGAATAGGAGAAAGAAGTGGAGAAGAAAGAAAAAATGTCAACCCTCATACTCTACACTTTTTCTTTGTTCTTAAATTGAATATACCTATCAAACATGTGACTGGGTACCTTCCCATTTGCTTTAGCAGCTACTTCTTTCTTGGTCTTAAACCACACCAATCCTCTTGACAAAGCAACATTGTTAGTCTTTACCTTCTCTAAACCAAGTCCATACCCCTCAATATCTACGTGAAGCTTTATGAGTCTGCTAATTGAATCTAACTTGAAAGGCATGACAAATTCATCAATCCTTTTCTGCAAAACAAGAATAAATTCCTCACGAGAAGTAGGAAATTCATCTAGAATGTTCTATGGTACTTACCCCATCTCATTTTCCAGCAACTACATCCTCTACAACATAAGCTTGAGGATCTACATACTGAAGGAAACCACTACCTCTAACTGCTTCCCCTTTTCTATTAATCCATGGTGTAAAATTTGTTATGCAATTAGCACATCCTCTAACAATGAATGTATCTTAGCTAAGGTATGTAAGTGACTTTTTAAAACTATGTTCTCACCTTCTATCATTTTCATTAGTTCCTTTAGATGAGATAATGCTGAGTGGATACTCTTCAATCTAGCTGGTATTCCCTCGAACTGTTCTGAATCTTGATGAATAATTTTATCATTCCATTGGGAAATATCTTTGACATGGCTCCCTACATCCTAAATCTCTTTAGCAAAACGGATGCATACCTGCTCCTGAACTAACACGGGTTGAGAAGAAGGTTTAACAACCTTAGTAATGATCTCACATAATTGGGAGATTTGCATTTGAAACTTTAATTTTTCTACCTTCTCCTTGTCAAGCTTAAGGAATAAAATGTCTATCAATGTCTATGTATCTGGCTTTAATCCTTCCATCAGGATTTTCCCCAATCATACTTTAGTCACCGTTATTTCTGTAGTAGTTAGCTCTCCCTTTTGATTCCCTTTAACTAGAATTCATAATTCAACAAAATTCTTCCCATATTCTTCAATAATGAATCTTGAAGTCATTTTAGCAACTTTAGACCTTTTAGCTTTACCTTCCAAGCTTAGAAGCAGCTTCAAGTCTTCCTCTTCCAAGTTGATTTCTTATCGATCCTGTGGAACTGACTACAAATCCAACCAAGATGATAAATTTCTCTTTGAGGAATGATAAGTCACCCAATGCATCACCATCTCATGCTCTGACTCTTCTAGCTCCAAATTAACCACAGTGTTGTGACTGTCCTCTTCTAAATTATCCAAAGACAATGTTCTCTCAAGCTCTTCCATTTGTGTTTTCAACTTCTCTGTATGGGGAGGTGAATATATTGGTATCTGGGGAACAAATATGAATGATGTTTGATTCAATGGTGGAAAATAATCTCTGTTTGAGGTCTTGGAGCTGCAGAAGTGTTGTGAGTTTACGTTGGAGAAGCTTTATCAGAAAGTGGCACTGGTATAATTGATGTAGGCTTTCCTTTTTCCTCTACCTGAGACTTCTTGTACACTTAGAGCTTCTCTAGTCTGCTACTACTCTCACCTTCATGTTTTCTCTTGTTGGAATCCCCTGAGAAGCTGTTATATATACAAGGTATGAAGTCGTCTTGAAATTGAATGTCCACCTCACATTTCAGAGTTTCTTGTTGATGTTGTCACTAATAATATCCTTCTGATTAATCATTGAATCAGCTCTGTTGACCTGAATGGTTCTCAGAAAGGCATATATTCATGAGCGGAAGTTATTGGTATTGGTTTCTCCATTTATCCTGCAAATCAATTTGGTGATATCATCAAATTCCTACATAAGATTGGATCGTGGAAGAGTCCTCAGGAAGTTAGATGGTGATCTAGGTTTCTTCACATATTTTTTCTTTATTATACCCACGTAACCTTCTTTGTACTCTTCCCATCTATTGTTGGCATCCTGCATGTTGATTAAAATCACCACTGGTCATGCCAAAATCTTAAGGAAATAATTTATAAGTTGTGCATCCAACCTGATTATTTTCTTCCCTGTAGCATTTAGGATTGTCCTAGATAGAGGATGAAAAGAAATTTCACACTCTAAAACAAACTTAGGAAATTGAGTTGTGACTGTAAATGTTGAAGCTTGAATATTCTATTGCTTTTTATTGCCCACATAAGAGATTATCTATCAATTGCCTTGGATCTGTCAATCAAATCAGTGATAGGTTTAAGGCCCATTTCTATATCATTAGTTTCGATGATCCTGGAAGGCATGCATGATTCAGCAGACCCTTCTTTTTCATCATGCTTCATCATTCCTGGAATAATCTTTGTCTGAAGATTTTTTTTTCTTTTATTTTTTCAAAAATCCATTGTAATTAGATCAATTTGTGCAGATCCAGAAATTTCTTCCGATTTAAAAGATACATTAAATGTATTTGACATTGATTTTGACTTCTTTTCATTAATATGAGCACCTGTTATGAATACATGCAATCGATTCAAACAAATATGGAGTCCGTGACATGAATACTTAATTTTTATCACCAAAATATGCATATAAAGCCTACTGCTCTAAAGTTTGAGACTTTTCTTGCATGAAAAGAAAGAAAAAATATTATTTAATTCACCTGGACACTTACACCAACATGCAGATGCTTGGAATAATAAAAATAAAGATTCTCCCGCCCTAGGCACTGAAACTTGAAGCTTCCCGGTAGTGGAAAATATTTTTTAATGCAAAATCCCCCTTCCCTTGGCACCAAAATCCTTCAGGACAGCAAGCTCCATCAAAAAGAAATAATTACTTCTCCATTATGGTGTCCCATGTTTATATAGCTGACTGCATGCTATTTTTAATAATTTCCTTTCCCTGTTTTTGAAAATTATTTAATAAAAATCCACATTCTTTCTCTCAATTTGAGCCATAATTCTTCATTCTTTTGCTTGTTATTTTATGAATTTCATTTATTTATTTCTAGCATGCATCCTTGCCATTTATTCAACTCTTCCAGGTGCTTTTAATTTCCTTCTATTTATGGCGCCAAACTTATAAATATAATTTAATGCATGTATTAATGCCAAGGTGGGTCACACTTTTTGGAAAGAGGATATGCTAAAATTAGGAATTCAAAGAAATGGGAATGTTTACCCTGCAAGGCAACTCCAAAAGTCCCATATTTCACTTAAGTGTTTTTTCTTTTGTGATGGGAAAAATCAACCTGCTAGGCACGCATAAAAATACCACCTGCAAGTCACTTCAAAAATTCCCACTGACAGCTTAAATCTATTATCCCAAAAAGTGTGACTAGCTTAAATTCTTCCTTTTTTAGGTCACAAGTTAGCACTTCGCGCTAATTTCTTCTATTTTATGAGACCATGGATGACTTTCAGAACTTCCAGGAAAAAAAAAAGGGTATACAAAACAAAGAACATATCAAGGGGAATTTTAGAGACAAACTGCGGAGAAAACAAAATACAAAAGCAAAAATAAAAAAATAAAAATGAAAAACGTTACCAGAAGATGTAGACAAATTCTTTGAAGTCATTCTTGGTGAAAATCCTATTGAGATGTGGGAATACTGGTAGGGAATATTTCAACAGGGTTCAACTGCAGCTCAATTTACTTTAAATGGAACTTTATTTATTTAATAAATAATTAAATAAAATTCTCGTAGACAAAACCTGGTGGAGGGATAAAATGAGTTCTAGCATGTGGATATTTATCATAATTGTCTCATATGATTCATTAGGAATATCTTAATGTAATGAATACATCTTCAGGAAACAAAAATAAAAAACAGCCCATTATTTTAGAAAGAACAATTTTTTTTAAAGGGGTAGTCCCAAATTTCAAGGTGAAATCTGGGGACACTAGTCACCTCTGTCTGTGGACATTTTTATCTATGTCAAAATCATGGGAGTAGAGATGAAATCCCATCTTTTCTGATTTTGTATCTTGTCCATTGGGTTCGGGTTCAAACAAACAAAATACAACACAAAACTGAAAAACAAAGAAAGTTTTATTTATATACATACAAATTTTACCCTGATTTTCAATATCAAAAAATCTTCAAGTGTTTCCCATTAAAGAGAAATAGTAGTTCAATTCCATCTTGATGAGAAATTATGAAGCTATCAGTTCTGGAAGTCCTTTTGATTATGAAATACACTTTCCACAACGAATCAAAATTTTCATGCATTCCCTTTTCTTTATGTCTTTTATCCCATAGGAGGACCAAATCACCAATCTCAAACTTTACTTCTCTAGCCTTCTTATCAAAGATAACCTTCACTTTCCTCTGATTCTTTGATAGTCTATCTGCCACTTGAACCTGTACTTCACGCAATTAAGTCAGATACATTATTCTTTTGTCAAAAGCATCCATGAACGTAGCATCTTCCAGAAGTTTGGAAATTCGTAAAGTAAATAATACCAATGTAAGAGGAAACTCGGTGTGTCTTTCATATAGCAGCTGAAAAGGGTACAAGCCTATAGCTTTCTTTAGGTTGATCATATCTTCCCATAGTGCATCAAACAAATTCTTATACTAAGTTCTTACATTTTTTGTTACCAATTTCTGCATGATTATTACCATATTTTTGTTAATCGATTCAGCTTGGCCATTCCCTTGTGGGTAGTAATTAGAGGAATTTACCAATTGGATAGCATGCGTGTAGTAGAATTGAACTAAATCCTTATAATATAAATTTAGAGAATTGTTTTCTACTATCTTTTTGGGTATGTAAAACCTTATGACAATATTTTCCTTTATAAAATTACACATCTCCAAGGAAGTGGCATTTTTAACAGGAATGGCTTTTACCAACTTACTGAAATAATCAGTAGTTTTCAGAATATAATGATGGCTAGCACTATAAGTTGATTTGAGCATGCCGAAAAAATCCATGTTGCATTATTGGAAAAGCTCTTCAATTATAACTAGTTTTAAAGGAAATGTAGGCAATTTTATTCGTCCAAAAAAATGTTGGCATGCTTGGCACTTTGATTCCCATTCGGAAGTATCTTGAAAAAGTGTGGGCCAGTAATAGCTAGCTTGGAGTATTTTTTGTGCATTGACTCAAGCTGAGAAATTACCACGACAAGCCATATTATGAAATTGTTTTAATAATTGATCTTGTTAAGCTTTATCCACACATCTAAGAAATATTCCATCAATCCATTTTTCATACAATCTATTATCCCGAAGAACAAAGTATTTTTCCTTCATTTTAATGGTACAATTTTCCTTGCGAGAGAGATGATCCAGGCATTCCCCATAGTTTATAAAATAGGCAATATTACTATACAATTCATCTACCAGATATATAAAGAGAACCATAGGCAAAATCTCTCCTTCTTATGACTTAGTTATCTTTGTCTTAGTCATTAAATCACATAATCCTCTTCCTTGAACCAGCTTTGTAGGCTTAGTATCCAAGTCATATTATTTTACCTTTTTTACCCATGTGCCTCTTAATAACCCTAGTTTTATTTTTGTCAGAATAGACTACACTGCAATAACCTGAACAAGGACCACAATATGTGAAGAAAGGATATAATATTTAAATTCGTTGCATGCTTTCACAACTACCTATGCATGTTTCTCCATAGGATTATATTTTAATTCTTAATCCTTTAAAGGCATAGTCATGAAAGCAATTGGTGCTTCTACATCCTCTTCATTTCTCTACATCAGAATTGTTTTCATTGTGCGTTCAGAGGAATAACAGTATAGAATAAATTCTTTACTAAAATTCTAGTGATACCAAGACCGGCACTTTATAAAAAGCTATCTTGATCTTCTCGAATGTTTCCTTTCCTTCATCGCTCCACTTGAAATCTTGTGTTTTCTTCATCATATTTGAAATATGATGAGTTAGTTCAACAAATTTAGGGACAAATCTCACGAAAAAATTAACCTTACCAAAGAAGGAATAAAATCCTTTTTTGAGGTTGGAAATGGAAAATTTTGAATGGATTTTACTTGCTCATGATCTATTTTGGTTCCTTCTTTAGAAACGATGTGCCCTAGCAACTTTCCTTCTATTACAGCAAAGATGGATTTCTTTGGAATTAAAGAAATCCCATGCTTACGGAACTGGATGAGGACTTCCTCCAAATATAACATGTGATTACCCCTTACTTTAGAAAAGACTTCATATCATTAAGATAAACCACTGTGTTTTTTTCTTTGAGATGAGAAAATGCGAGATCCATAGCTCTCTGAAATGTGGCCCTGGTATTAATTAACCCAAAATGCATTTTCTGATAAACAAACGTTCCCCAAGGTGTGATGACTGTTATTTTATATCGATCTTCTTCATCCACCTTAACATGATTATATCTTGAGAAACCATCCATCATTTACATCATCTCTGATCGGATGACAAACTGAAGAGTTTGATCCAAAATTAGAATAGGATAATTATATATTAATTATGCCTAATTGAGATTATAGAAATCAAAACACAATATAATCTCACCACTCTTATTTCTTAGGAGAACTATATTAGCTAGCCATTTGGAATGATGTATATGGTAAATTATCTTTTCGTCCAATAGTTTTTGAATCTCTCCAAATATAGTTCCTAAAATTGTTGGGTTATGCCACCACAGTTTCTACCTTAAGAGTTTTTTCTCTTACTTCAATTGGATATAATGCTATACTTCAACATGTTGATATGATCTTAGATCCTGATAAGACCAATCAAAGACATTTATATATTTTCTAAGAAGCTTTGTGAAAGCTTCCTGTTATACTTGAGAACAAAATTTACCCATGTTTACTAACTTGGGGTCGTCATCAAATCCCATATTCAATAATTACACATCGGAAGAAAAAATTGATCCATATTCTTTATTCTTTTTTAGTGTTTGATCACGCTTATCAAACATCTCTTCAAGAGACCATAAGACATTATGAATTTTATTTCCTTTAAGTTGAATGATATCTTTTCCACCTTCAATCTTTGAATAAGTTTCATCCATTTTTGTCTATCTTGGAAGTAAAGCGCTTCCTTCATAGTATATCTCTTCAAATTTTTCATGTTGCTAGAGAAAAGCAACAATTTTCTTATCATCATTAAAGACTTGTCATTGTTGAACATTACTAGGAACCTTTGCACAAAAAACCATTTCCACCTTGTAATCACCTTGTCTAAAGAGTGCGTTGGTTGATTTGGATTTAATAGGGCTGCAATAACTACCAGTGAATTAGCTATGGATTTTTTATCCCTAGGGATATACGAAACTAAGAAATCTACAAAATACAAAGCAGTTGAATAGACCCGATATCTATAATGTCGTATTTTATCTTTTTTAAATTGATAGAGACCACGTATCTTCTTGATAATTAACTCAGCATCTCTTTTTGCATGTAGCAATTTAATTCTGATTATTCTATCTTTCTACATTCCTAAACATAGTGCTTCATATTTTGTTGTGTTGTTTGTATTTTCAAACATTAATTTAAAGTAATCTACATGTAATTTTCCTTTAGGAGAAATAAGCACCACACCTGCACCAAATCCAAGCGAACAATAGATACCATCAAACTCTAGGTTCCAATTTTTTTTGTCCAATTGATATGGCTCATGCATTACGGGTTGGGATTTTTCTTTATCCAACTCTAGGTTATAGATTCCTCGAAAAGGATTTGGGATCTAAGGTCTTAAGATTTTGAGAATGTCTACTTGGATTTCTTCTCAGATTCCAAGCTTTTATTAACTCCCTTAATTGGGATATGTATGCAATACCATTCCATATTAACCTCTCCTCCTAATTCCTTACAAAAGGTTCTACTTAATAACATTACATAAGATACTAGAATATCTACCACTAGGATTGTTATCTTCAATATCTTATCTAGAAAGGAAGAAAACACTTCCTTTTCATCTTTTATCTATCCAATAAGAGGTACTTGTCTTTCCATTAAGTAACATATTCGAATGGTCTTCATCAGTGTGACACCCAAAGCGTCATCGACCTTGGATGGCATAACATTATCAGAAGCTCTAGAATGTATAATGCAAGTACTCAATTTATAACCATTGATAAGTAATGAAACATAGAATGGTTCAATCCTCTCAAAAGTAGTAGGAGAAGAAGTTGCAGCATTATTCAAAGGAGAAGTAATTTTTGGGTTAGATAACATGCCCCATGAAAAATTGTTCTGTGAATTATTAGGACCATTACTCTGTACATATTTCACCAATCTTCTCAATTTATCAGGAAAATCCCTCAACTACTCAGCTTCTGACATCTGAATCTTGATCTTCTTTATATGATCAATAATATCAAAAGGTTGAATTAATTCAATTATTTTCCCAGTTGTCCTTTTCTGTTGGTTAGAGGAACTTACCTGCTTGTCTCTTGGAGCTAATGAACAAGGAAGTGGGCTACCTCTTTTCATAATGGTAACGTTTTGTCTAGAATCTTCCCTTTCTCTCCTCTATCCACTTAAGGAAGCTTCTTCAAGTTTTCGTGTTTGAGACCTTGTAAACACCGCAAATGTATGACCATCACTATCTTAAAAAGATTCGTTATAAAATTCATCAGATTCATAGTCTACGTAGCTAATGTTGGAGTCACCAGTGGGATCAAGTCAAGTGATTCATCAAAAACATGATCTTCTTCATTTGTTTCCAAGTTGTTCATTAGAGAAACCTCTATTTCTAACCTCTATGGTGCAACAGTAAGTCTGTTTATATTTTGATTATGACCATTAAAATTCCGAGAAGGAACCGTTCTTGAAGGAGTTGCATTTCCACCTTTATTTATTTACTTCTTTATTTGGATCATATCATTGGCTAACTTCTAAAGAAAAGGATCAGAATTATTTGGGTAAGAAGTTACATCAGCTTTGTGGGCTGATTTCTTGATCTTTCCAGCCATAGTCAATTCATCTTCAACTTCAACTGCAATGTTTTCTACCTCCTAAAGATTCATAGGTTCTTCCCTCCATAGCTGATATCCAAATTCATGCAACAAACAATTTATAAAAAATGTGTTTTTATTTTTATCACTAAGCACATCAAAAGTGGGGATTTTAGATAAAATCCTTTGGAACCTAGCAATAAAGTCCCTCATGTTCTCATGTGGTTATTTTTTCAACTACGTCAGTTGGGTGATTAGTGTACTAGCGTCTTATTTATCTTTGAAACTTTTTAGAAATTATTCTCACATGGATGTCCAGTTTGTTATAGTCTCAGGAGCTAATTGATAAACCATTCTCTATCTGATTTGTGTAGAGTATCAATGAAAATTCCAGCTGAAACATGGGATAGTTACTAGAGGAGCCAATTACTGATTCTCATTCTAATTCTGCATAATGAATGGAGCACATCTTTTCTTGGAGTAGACTTGATAGATAATTCTTGCTACCATATTCTACTGAATATAATCTAGATCTGGAGGAGTTTGCACTCTTCTTCGTAGAGAAAGAGTTCATCTGTGACTTCTAACTTGAGGAAGATGATTGAAATTTAATTTCTCATGCAATCTATAAAAATGATCAATCCTTCATTGTGCCTTGATAGATCGGGTAAATAGGCATTCAAATAGGTTGAGAGTTACATGGGAACTAACAAGATAAGCTTTGGTATGTAAAAGATTTTTTTTCCCCACTAGAGTCACCAAAAACTATTGGCTAGATTTTATGCATATCTAAAACCTAGGTATTCATGAGATAAATCTCCCTCATTTACTAGTGAAGCTCCTATGTAATATTTTTTTCAATTATATTTTTTAATATCTACCTATGGGTTTTACTTTAACTATGAAGCTCACGAACCATATCTAAGCAATTATGGAGCAAGTAATCCTATGTAAAGAAATAGTTGTGGATGGGGAAATAGTTGAATACGTAAAGAAACAGAAGAAGATGTGTAATCTAACCAATAGTTTGTAGATTTGGTCTCATACACAGATAAAATAGATAGATCTCACAAAACATAATCAAAGGAAAGGAAAGATTCTAACCTAAATCCTAGATACTACAAAGTTGATCTAAATATCTACACAAAAGTAAGAAGCCATTACACCATTGACACAAAGTTCTTTGGAAATTTACCTATATTCAATTCCTTAACTTTTTGAAAAGATATCAAGGGTTTCAGCACAAAGTTTTGAACTCAAGAATACTACTTACAAATTCTGATAAGGATAAGCATAAGCTTGAGGATCTCTATAAGGAAACCACTATCTCTAACTACTTCCCCTTTTCTATCAATCTATTAGGTACAATTTTCTCTGCAATTAGCACATCCTTTTAAAATGAATGTATCTTAGCTAAGGTATCTAGATGAATTTCAACAACTATGTTGTCATCTTCTAGCCTTATCATTATTTCATTTAGCTGAGATAATTCCATGTTCATACTCTCCAAGCTAGCTGGTATTCCCTCAAACTACTCTAAATCTTTCTGAATAATTTTCTCTTTACATTGATAAATAGCTTTGACCTGGTTTCCTACATCCTCAATCTCTTCAACCAAATGGTTGCATACATGTTCCTGCACTAACACAGTTCAAGAAGAAGGTTTAGCAACCTTAGTGATGATCTCACATAACTACGAGATTTGCATCAGAAGCTTATCTTTTTATATCTTCTCCTTGTCAAGATTAAGGAATAAAGTGTGTATCAATGTCCAAGTATCTTTCTTTTATCATTCCATGATTATTTTCGTCAATGGTGCTTTAGATGATGATATGTCTAGAAAAGTTAGCTCTCAATTTTTTTCCTTTCAACTGGAATTGATAATTTAGCGAACTTCTTCCCAAATTATTCAATAATCAATCTTGAAGTCATTTTAGCAACTTTAGACCTTTTACCTTTACCTTCCAAGTTCATAAGTGGCTGCAAGTCTTCATTTTCCAATTTGATTTCTTCTCTAGCCTTTTGAACTGACTACAGAGCCAACCAAGATGAAAAATTTTTCTTTGGGGAATAAGAAGTCACCGAATGTATCACCATCTCATGCTCTGACTCTTTTGCCTCCGAATTCATCACAATTTTATGGCTGCCCTCTTCTGAATTTTTCAAATAAAATGCTATCTCAAACTCTGCCTTTTTTGCTTTCAAATTATCAACAGGGGGTGGTGAATATCTCAGCAGATGAGGAATAAAAACAAACGATATTGTATTTAATGGTTGAATAATTGTTGGAACATAGTGATTAAGTGGTCTTGCCAAACCTTAATTAATATGGGCCTGTCACTATTATATAGGTTAAATATTTAATAATATGAAATATTTTTCTTTTATTAAATATTTATACCTAGGTAATATACATTAGGTAAGTATTTAATAATGTGAATCATTTATGTTTATATTTATTAAATACACTCACCTAGGTATATGTGTCAACCATTTTAGGTTGAAAAGGTGGGTCGGGAGACATACCCGATCACCTTATATTAAAAGGACCCTAGGTCCTCATTTGATATATTTGAGAAATATATCAAATGTGTGTAAATCAAGTGATTTAGTTTTACCCTTGGTAAATAGGGTTTTAAGGAGGAGGTGATCTTACTAGATGTAAAATAAGTTCTCTAAAGTAAAAAGTTATTTTCAAAGTGGTTTTTACCCTATAGGGGTTTTCTAATATAAATACTGTGTCACCTACGTTATTTATTTCTTGTAAGTGTTTCTTTATTTACTTATGTTATGATATACTGTTTATTTAAATATTCATTGTAACATTATATAATATGTAATTTGATTAAATTCGTATTTATTAGAATCCTTAAATTCTAACATGGTCCCAGAGCAAGGTAAATTAAATAATCAAAGATCAAATGTTTTTTATTTAAATTATTTAATTTGTAGGGGTTTTTTCAACAAACTCGGAAAGGTAAATAAAATAAAATAAGATCAAATGTTTTGTATTTTATTTATTTAATTTGTACGTGTTTTTTTAACCAACCCGGAAGGGTATTTAAAATAACTGGCCCCTTCTTTTAGTTGTGCAACCCAAATTTTTTTCTTTATGCAGAATCAAGGTGAATTCACAGGTGGAAATTTTAGAAAATTCTTAGCTTCCATGAAAACTTGTGTAGAGGTAAGGGTAAAATATTTGAAATATTTTTTTTATAGTTTTAATATGTGGAGGTTGAATTTTTTCAATGATAAATTAAGGAGGACACAAAGCTCCATCAAAATAGGATTTGAATTTTTTCCATTGGATGTGTGAAAAATGTTGTCTCCTCTATAATTCTAAGGTTTATGTAGAATTTAAAATTACATGGACTGGTAAATGTTTCAAAAAACATTCATGAGGGGCCCCCGTAATAAGGGTTATATGTGTTTTTTAAAGTATATATACTATAGTTTATAATTTTTTATAGACTATATATTGTTTTTTATTTACATTATATAAACTATATACCTCTTTTTTAAAGTGAATATATTGTTACATTATAAATTATAATAGATTAATGTAATGTATTAAAATATACAAGGTTAATATAATGTATTAAAATATAACCTCCGTAATATTATATAGCAGAAGAAATTTTGGAAATACACAACAATTTTTTACTCCATTAAATTTGATGTTCATTTAGATGTCAAATTTAAGCTGGCTTGATATTTGTCTACATTATTTTTTTCCAGAAATTTGAAGTTGTTTTGCATTTTAAGAGGTTTCTTCTGCACTTTTATATGGTTATAATTTTTTTATATATAAGTCTGGGGTATAATGCAAAGCCCTTTATATCGCGGGTTATTATTTTGATCATGAGAGGTTAATTAATATGAATTGTAATGAAAAAATTAGTTATGATTAAATATTTTATGTAAATCTGTTTCTATGAAAAGTGTTACATTTTTTTGATAAATGTGTATCTAACTTTGTGGTACATTGTATACTATAATGGGGTGTGTGTTACAGGTTCAGGAAAACAATGATGTCCAGCTATTTCTATCTTAACAAAACCTAGATATTGAATGGAACCAACTACAACATTTGGAAGATCAGGTTCAAATAAGAACTTATGGCGAGGAAACTCTGGACAATTATTTATGGATTTGAGGTTTCTCCCACCGATGGTCAAACAATTATAGATAACATGAATGCATTCTCACAACAAATTGAAGAGATCATTTCCATGATTTTGTGTAATGTGAATGATGAGTACCTTCTATACATTGGTATTATCAAACATCCGACAGAGGTATGGATGCAACTAGAATCGATGCATGAAGGTACGTGTTTATCTAAAATTATTAAATTAGTTTTAGAATTGCTTACAATTCCTATGAAAGGAGATGAAAAAGTAGTTAATTTATTAGCCAAAATTAAAAATATTAAAGAAAAATTAGATGGATGCAGTTGTTATTTAATTGGTGAAAAATTAATCTATTTTATTGTTCAGTTAAATATACATGAAAGATGTAGGAATTTAATTTCTATCTTGAACTCTAAATATCATAACGAAAATGATCTACCTAATTTAAATACCTTGAGTTCACTTCTTATATAGGAAGAGCAAGTGATGATGAACTTTGACTCTACGAATACCTTGAGTTCACTTCTGATACCTGATTTGAATGACCTATTTAGGTCTCTTACATCATTTTCTTGGCATGGCTGTATTTCAAGATAAACATTCTATTGTTATTTCTCAAGCACATTATGCAACCAATGTACTTAAATTTTTTAACATGATTGACTATAAACCAATTTCTAATCCTATGGAAGTTGGACTAAAAATTGATCCTAAACCTACATGTGAAAATTTTGATCTTACTTTATATAGGCAGCTAGTTAGTAGTTTGATATATCTAACTATCACCAGAACAGATATTTCCGATGCAGTAGGAATTTCTTCTAGGTTTATGCGGGAACATTATAGAGATCATTGCAATCTTGTAAAAAGGATTCTTACATATATTAAAGGTACACTCAATTATGAGTTGAATTATACTAAGAATGAAAATGCTAACTTATATGGATTTCATGATTTTGATCATGTTGGTGATGTATTGGATAGAAAATCTACTTCTAGTTATGTGTTTAAATTTGGTGTAGGTGCCATTACTTGGTGTAGTAAAAAGTAGCCAACTGTTTGTATCTCTTCAACAAAAGTTGAGTATAGAAGTACAATGGAAGCTGTAAAAGAGGCTCTATGGATAAAGAGGTTGTTCAATGAGATAAAGATGAATGATCCACGTAGTGTTCCTTTGTTTTGTGATAACCAATGCACCATAGCTCTTGCACATAATCCAACACAACATCAGAGGACAAAGTACATTGAGATACAAATACACTTCATCCGTGAGAAGGTGTTAAGTGGTGAGATAGATCTCCAGTTCGTGTCGACTGAAGAGTAGGTTGCTGATATCTTCAGAAATTCCCTGAGTTTTGCAAATTTTTGTCACTTTTGTGAAAAGCTTGGGTTGTCAGAGTTTCCATTGAGGGGGAGTGTGCATGAAAATATCACCTCCTAATGGAACATGGTTTTTGTAAAAATACCTTCAGAAATATGTAGAAAAGACCTTTGGGAATGTGTAAAATGACTTCTGGGCATGTATAAATCCTTAGCTTATTTTTAGAAAGAAGTACAAAAAGATCTTAAAGGCGGTCTTCAGTAAACTCTTTAGTTTTATTTAGTTTACTAGTAAAAATCCAATCAAGCATATTATTAAGGAGGTCTTTGGTTATAAAAGACTCCTATATGCTTTGGTTCAATAACCTTTTATGAGAACCTGTGAGAATATGTAAAACTCAAAAATCATACTTAGCCATTGATAATGGGATGATCTTTGGGATTCCAAATCCTTTTGTATCAAAAGGTAGCTTAAGTATGATGAAGGCGTTATAATTCCTTCACCTGATATGCTATCCTAAAAACTTTATGGTTTAAGGATTGTAAATCTTGAAGTATACCCTAGGCAGGTAATCTATTAGCATATGTTATCCCACTTAACATTAAGGGGGGGGGGGGGGGGGGTGTTAGAACCTAATTATTAAGTGATTTGGCCAACCATTAATTAATATGGGTCCATCACTACTATATAGATTAAATATTTAATAATATGAAATAATTTTCTGTTATTAAATATTTATACCTAGGTAATATACATTAGGTAAGTATTTAATAATGTGAATCATTTATGTTTATATTTATTAGATACACTCACCTAGGTATATGTGTCAACCATTTTAGGTCCTGGAAGATATATTCAATGTATCTAACATTAATTTTGAATTTTTTTCACTAATATGAGTGCTTGTGATGAATACGTACAATTGATTTAGACAAATATTGAGTCCATGACATGAATACTTAATTTTTATCACCAAAATTTGCATATAAAGCCTGCTTCCCTAAAATTTGAGACTTTGCTTGCATGGAAAGAAAGTAAAAGTATTATTTAATTCACCTAGGCACTTATACCAACATGCAGATACTTGGAATAATAATAAAAAAACCTTTTCCAACCCTAGGTGTTAGAACTGGAAGCTTCCTAGCAGTGGAAAATAATTTTTAATGAAAAATCCTCCTTCCCTTGGTGCTAAAATCCTTCACGGCAACAAGCTCCATCAAAAATAAATAGTTACTTCTCCCTTATGGCGTCCCATGTTTATATAGCTGACTGCATGGTATTTTTAATAATTTTCTTTCCCTATTTTTAGCATATAATTAATAAAAATCCATATTCCTTCTCTCGATTTGGGTGCCCAAGTCTGCATGCTTCTTCTCACTCTTTTATGAATTTCTTTTATTTATTTCTAGCATGCATCCTTTCCTTTTCATTATCTCTTCCATTTGATTTTACTTCCTTCTATTTATTGTTCCAAACTTAGCAAGAAATAATATTTAAAAACATCATTTAATGTTTGTATTAATGCAAAGGTGGGTCGCACTTTATGGTAAGAGGATATGCTAAAAATAGGAAGTCAAAGCAATGGGAGTTTTTACCCTGCAAGGCAGATCCCAAAACCCCATCTTTCACTTAAGTTATTTCTCTTTAATGATTGGAAAAATCAACCTACTAGGTAGGCATAAAAATCTCACCTTCCTACCGCTGCTGAAATTCTCACTGGTAACTTAAATCTATTATCCCAAAAAGTGTGACTAGCATCCGAGAGGTTATTTTTCTTAAATTATTTCTTTTTCTTTCATAAGTTAGCACTCCGCAATTAATTTATTCCATTTTCTAAAACCATGGATGACTTCCATAACTTCCAGGAAAATAAACAGGGTATACAGAACAACAAACATATCAAGGGCAATTTTACAGATTGAATGTGGAGAAAACTGAAAAACGAATGGAAAATGAAATATATAAAAATGTAAATTGTTTGTAAAAAATTGATTTGAACTCATTCTTGGTGAAAACCCTATTGACATGTGGGATTACTAGCATGGAAAACTTCAACAGGGTTTAACTGGAGCATAAATTAATTTAAACTGAAGTTTATTTATTGAATAAATAATTCAATAAAATTCTTGGAGACAAAACCTGGCAAAGGGATAAAATGAGTTTCAGCATGTGGGTATTTTTTGAAATTGGATTATTTGATTCACTGGTAATATATTGACGTAATGAAAACAACTACAAGAAACAAAAACATAAAACAACCATTTATTTTCAAAAGAACAATTTTTTTTAAAGGGGTAGTCCCAAATTTTTGGGTGAAATCTTGGGACACCATAGGATAAACTACATTTCCGATGAAAGGAAATTATAGATCCAAGTAATAAGCACAGAAAATCATAGTAAAAGTAAATGAATGAATTACTACAATTCTAATCTATGCATGTAAGAAACTAAATCAGAAAAACAAAAAGAAAAGGGGTTTAGCAAACCACAAGTGGGCCATGCCTTGGCTGCTAACCCTTCCTAAGGCTTTTGTCTACAAAAAAATGATAGAACTTAGATTTTATTCATCAACATGAAGATTTAGAATGAAAATTACAACAATTCCTTAACTATGGATCTATATCTAATGTAGTCTCTTCACTCTCTTTATATTCAGTATAGAAGTGAAGAGACTCATTCAAAATAAAAAGTTACATTTTGATCAAGGAAAAGACCATTACTAAGAAATCCATATATTCTTATACATGTAATCAGAACTGAGAAAAGGTGTTCTAATACAACAACATAACTAACTATTCATTCTAACAATCAATTATTATGTTAAATCAACTAGTTCTACAGTTGTAGTTGTAGAGAATAATCATGTATTGGCGTAAGATCTACTTCTTATTTTCATAACTGCTTCTTTATTGATATGTGTAAACATAGGTGAAGTGTCCATGATTTATCAATATTCCCATAGTCATGGTCTTGGTTTATGTGTGTGATGTCCTTTGGCTTCAGGTGCTTTGATATAGATGAGTCCCAGTTGTTGCATGTCAATTTCTGTGGATGAGTCCCTTTACATTATGACATAGTTTCTTTGGCTGCATGTTAGTGGAAACATATAACAAATTAATGCAAAAAAGTATGGCATTCATGATTTCATTGTATCAAAGAGATTAACATGGACATTCAAAATACATGAAATAAAGTGACTTAGTAATAACTATATTAATTAATATAAGGTTCATAAGTTTGAGTTCAAATGGAAATTTCTGACAGAATAACAAGGATAAATAGTACAAGGGTCTCTTCACACCCCCGGACCTAAATTCTTGATTGATTCAAGCATCTTCATTGCCTATTCTTTTCTTTCATGGAATCCTCCTATATGATATTGCATAGTTTCCTAAAGTAAGTGGGAATGGATGTTCCTTCTGGTTCATCAAAGAAATAACCTATATTATTTCAAAAAAATTCCATTAAGCTTTCCTGCAGTTCCTCATTCAGTTCTTTGTACCCAAACTAGTGAGGCATTGGATAGAGGAAAATTGGTGGATACTATTCATTAGGGAACTGAGTTTTTCCACATCCCCTTTTTACCTCAATATATGGATTTATTCTCTAGAGATTTGGGTTAATGTTCATATAGGAATGCATTTATTTTCTCGTCATTTCTAGTGATATTTATTCCTATATTCTTCTCCATGCCTACACTATTTCTACACCATTGGACCTAATGTGATCTCTAAATTCATCATGGTCTTATCCTCTCTTCATGTATACCATCTGTTTTATTTTCTACTGTTTCATAAACTTACCATCCTCTTTAATCATTGCCTTGGTATTTCCTGTCTCTGTACTGATCATCACTGGTTGTTATTTACATAATTGCCCATATTCTACCATTATTTTTCCCCTATATATCTCATTATGGAAGTAATAAAATAGTTTCCAAACTTGTACATCCCTAATGCAAAGAAGAGGGATCCTTTCTTTGTCATATTCTATAGCATAATTAAACATATACAGTTCACGAAGAAGTAAATGGACCTCATGACAAATTTTTAGATATATTCTGAAGAATGTCCTTGCTCCACTAATATCAAATGGTATATCATTGTTGATACAAGTTTATCATTACAAGAGTATAGGTTTTTGAAAAAATGGATGCTAAAGCTAAGGGTTCAAGTGAAGGCATACAAGAACTAGTTAAGCCTCTTCTCTTTTTCTTACCCTTTCTCAAAAAATCATTAATATGTTTTGCTCTAGAAAATTCTCCCCAATTTATTATAGGATGTTCAATTTCCAATCCATGTTTGACAATTAAAGTGAGAAGGTAATGATGAGACAAGGCAGACCTTCCTCTTTGTGATTCCCTACTCATCTTCTTCAAACTCTCACGTAAGAAATGTGGTACATTCAAATTTTTGACATTCTTCAAAGTAGTTAGTAGTTTAAAATGGATAGTGTTTAACCATGAATACTCACCCTCACACAAAAAATATTTTATGATAGATTTTGACACATCTTCGGAAAAAGGGTTTTACAGAAGTTCATAGAGTACCTTGTGTGTCTACCAAAAAAAATTCATCCTTGTCTCCAAACTCAACACAACCTTCCTCTGGGTTGGATTTTATAGGAAACATTTCACCATCCACTGGTATTCTAGTGACTGCAGCAAATATTTCATCATCAACCTTAACTTGTAAATCCTTTACTATTGCATGCCCATCCCTGAAAGTGGTGGTTAATTCTGTGACCATAAACTCAGTGAAACCTTGAAATTTATTGATGTAATCCATCCAAATATTGTCATGAAATTAGTGTAGAATGTTTGGCTGATTTTAAAGTTATGAATTCTCTGTAGGTCTGTTTATTATCAAGTATGCCCCATTTTTAAGTTCTAAAACTTCCACAAGCTCTACAAAGTAATAGGTCTTTCACTTGGAATTGATTATGCAAAATTTGAATGAACGCAAGAACTCAATTGTTTGCCTTTTTGAAATTTGGAACAAATTTTACACGCAGCTTGAAAAGTGGGCATTACTTTGAATTGAAATATATCCATGTGTGAAGTAAGATTTTTTGATATCATTGAGTGACGTGGAAAAAACATTATAGGAGGTGGAAGAACATTATGGTTAATAAATTGTATTGACAACTTAGCACATAAATTAATTAAATATAATCATTCTAGCGCTACTTTATTAAAGAAATCAAGTGCACTTAACTCAAGATATACACTGAATGATTGTGGCATGTTCCTTGTTGGAATTCACACCCTTGGATGCATGCATGAGGCTGCATGTTGAGGTAATGTGTGGCTGTAACTAGTGTTGTTGGAGGCCCTATTGGTGTTGTTATAAAGAATAAGCTCCATAATGAATTCAATTAATTCCTAGAGAGGGAAGATTGAATTTTCCATTATTAGCTACCTTCATCTCTTTTTTCTCACTCATCTTAGATCTTGATTCTTCATATAATCAGGTTCTATAAAATATGAAAGAAAAATAGGGCTTTCGATACAAGTTGTTGCAAGTGGACGCTATAGTGTCTATACCACCTCCTTTCATCAAAGATTAGGCACTCCTTTCCACAAATGCTCCAAATCATGTGAAACATAAATTTGAATAAAATATAAACATGTTAGTGAGTGGTGTTGATCACCGTGAAGGTTGATCACATGACTTTTGTTCCTCCGTAGGGTATCTAGTAAGCTAGATATAGTAATGCCACTGAACATCTCAATGCTCTAAAATTTCAGAAGATGAACCAACATGTTCAACTTTTGTCCTCAATTATGATGTTCTCAATTCCATCCTTCTTTGGCCTCCTTTGAACTATTGGATGAAGGTGTTCTTATCAATTATATTTTTTACCAACATCAATCTATGACCATTCACCATTAGTTTGAATCTCACATGATAAATGGTGGTGAGTTTCACAACTCCATTGGGAAAGATCTTCTCAACCTCAGATGGACCTAGCCACCTTGTTCTAAGTTTTTTCATGTGGTCCTTGTATTTTGAGTCAAAGTGAAGTGCCCAATCACCTTCTTGAGATTTCAATGTTTTGATGAACCTATCATGCCACTTGATCCTTTCTTTTTGTACAACCTCTGTATTATGAACAACCCACCTTCTCATTTCATCCAACTCATTGAGTTGAAGAATCCTTTTCCTTTGAGCTTCAGATAAATCTATTCCGAAGTCTAATGTAGTTCTTAATGTGTTGTGCTCAAACTCAATAGGGAGAACAACAATCTTACCATACATTAGCTCAAAAGGTCTGGATCCAGTTGTTATTTTCCATGTGGTATTGAATGCCCAAACTTCCTCTAGAAGTTTTTATAATCAATCCCTTCTATGTAGTGCAATAGTATTTGTCAAGATGGCATCAATTTCTCTATTTGTTACTTCATCTTTGCTATTGGATTTTGGATGATAAGGTGTAGTCTTCATATGCTTGATTTCATATTCTGTAGCGAAATCAACAATAACTTTAGCAATGAAGTAGGTACCTTGATCTGTAAAAATATCTCTTGGTAATGTATATCTTGTAAAGATGTGGTCATATAGGAATTTTGCAAATTTTTCACTCTTATAATTTGGTAATGCTTTCACTTCTTTCCATTAGTGAGGTAGTTTGTGCACACCAGAATGTACTCTTTTTTTTAGACTTATGATCAATGGGACTATTAAAGTCCAATCCCCATTTGTTAAATGGTTGCAATAATAGCTAAGGCTACAATGACATTTCATCTGATATGGTAGGATTTCCCATTCTTTGACACTTATCACATATTCTTGCATAAAATGCTCCATCCTTATGTAATGAAGGCCAATAATATCATATTATTAATAATTTCCGTGTTTTTATATTTGTAGAAAAGTGTCCTCCACATGGTTAACTATGGCAAGATTTGGATACATCATAAATTTCCTCATCATATATACATCTTGTCATAACATTACCTTGCCCTATGTGGAATAGGAGACCAAGTATTCAAGAAAAATTCACAATTTTCTGAACAATATATTTCTTTTCAAAATATAGATAGTGTGGAGGTGTCTTACCTGAAACCAAATAGTTGGCAATATCAACATACCAAAATGTCTTGGTGGAAATGGAAAATAAGTTCTCATGGGGAAAATATTCATCCAATACTACTTCCTCATTCTTATTCTTCGTTATTGAGAGAAAATATGCTATAACGTTGTCTTTTCCTAGCTTATCTACAATTATTACATCAAAATCTTGTAACATTAGCAACCATATAATTATCCTTCTACTTACGATACAATTGTTGATCAAATATTTAATGGTAGCATGGTATGTTAAGATAAATATCGTATATCCTGTGATATAGTGCCTGAACTTGTTGATGTTATATACAACTACTAAAAACTCCTCAAAGACTGTGTAGTTAAGATCAACATGTTGTAGGTTCATACTTACATAATAGATTTCATAATTCAGTATCCCATCTTTCTGTCCCAAAATAACTCCAATGGCGTGATCCGAGACATCAATGTATCTATGAAATGGAAAAATCCAATATGTTCCTCTTAAAATAGGCGCAGAAGTTAGCATTTGCTTCAAAGTTTGGAATGCAGCTTCACATTTCTCTTTCTATACAAATACATCATCCTTTCCCAAGAAAAATAAAAATGGTGCTACAATTCTATTTAAATATTGAATGAATATTTTGTAATACCCTGAATGGCCCAATAATCTCCTTCCATCCTTCTGTTTTTTAGGTGTTGGGAAGTTTATAATCACTGATATTTTTGTTTGATCTACCTATATTGCAGCAGATGAAAGGTAGTGACCTAACACTATCCCCTCAGAAATCATCATATACCATTTTTTTTAATCAAAGATGAGTTATGCTCCTTGTATCTCTTGAGAAATTTATCTAAGTTTTTCATTGCTTCATAAAAAATGTTGCAATGGAATGTAAAATCATCCAAGTATACCTCTATGAAATCATTGGTTAGATCTGAGAAAATGCTAAGAACTACTCTCTAAAATGTGGCAGGTGCATTTAATAGACCAAAGGGAAGAACAGAGTATGAAAAATTTCCCCATGGGCATGTGAATGTGGTCTTGTCATGATCATCTAGTACGATGTGAATTTGGTTGTAGCCTTTGTAATCATCCATAAAAGAAAAACATGTTTTTTCAGCAAGATTTTCAAGTACCTTATTAATAAAATAAATTGAAAAATGACCCTTCTTTTTTGGTACTTTATCAATAATATGTTTTGTCCCATGCAAATGTTGTCATTTATTTTTTGAGAAGTACAATTCATAGTTGTTCTTATTACATAATCAATGTTTTATTCACATTGAGTGGCTTTCCCGATGGAATAACCACTTAGAAATATTATTCATAGATAAAATGCTACTACTTATAGAGTTCAAGATACAATCATGTGGAATAAGCTGGTGTAGGATGAAGTTCTTACCTAGAACATTCTTAGTACTTTGTCACAAAAATATTTAATTTTCAAGACAACTTATGCATTTCAATTTTCCATCTTCTTCTTCATTTTTACCATAAGTATTGTATAGAATGTTTGAAAGAACAACATCCTCCTCCTATCCTTCTATTATGCATGACTTCTCCAATATCATAAGCTTTTGAACTGAACTCTGGTCTTCTTCTATTTATTCCACCAAAAAGGTTTGATTTTCTTCATTGAATGGTTATGCATGGGGGTAGATCATAATATTTTTGGTGCCACTTTCATCACAGATGATCATATTATCAGATCTACATCCAATGAATTCATTATTAGTTGTTAACCACGGTCTTCCGAGGATGGTAGGATATCCTCCTAAGCCTTGTTTTGGCTAGAGAACAATGAAGTCAGCAGGGTACTCCTAGGAGTCTACCACTACTGCCACATCCTCTAAAAAATCTTCAGGATTCAATTTTAATCTATCTACAAGCTACAATACTATGGATCTTGGTCTTAATCCTTCCCATGTCAAATCATCTGTGATTTTTTTTCATTACATTTATTGTTGCTCCCAGGTCAATCAATGTGTTTTTTATCACTATACCATTAATTGTGAGATTTACTAGAGGTTTTCCTAGATCAATATACTTGGGAAGAAATGAGTTTCCAAGAATAATATCAGCTAATTACCCAATGACTAGTACAATATATGGGTCTTTCCTCCTCCTTCCTTGCTTCTAAATGCATATATCCTTAACTAACTTATTGTAGAAGGGGACATCCTTAATAGATTATATCAATGGTATTTTGACACAAATGTATTTGAGTTGATTGATATAGTCGAAATCAGATTCTTATATGAGGTCAGTCTTCTTTTCTTGTAACCTTTTAGGAAATGGTGGCTCATTATATTGTGTTTTACACTTGCTGGAATTATGTGCAGGTTGCTATGGATAAGCCTACAAAATTTTATGTCCTTGTTGTAGGTCATCATGCAACAAGTGTGGTTCTTCTGTAATTTTAGTAATATTAGGTCCGGATGGTGAAGGAAGTACTCTTCCTGAGAAAATATGGATATTGTTTATATCAACAGAATAGTTAGTATATTGAGTTGGTTCAGTGGAATAGGTTGGCTGAGCAGCTTTATTGTTAGGATTAGGCATTGGTTGAACAGGTAATTGTGTAACTTTTGGTTGGGATCCTGATTGGGGATTAGGAAACAGAGATTTATGTTTGTACTGATAAGGAAGTTATTGATAATATTTTTGGTAGTTAGGAGGTGGTTTATTCCACTATTGTCCCCTCCAAGTTTGTTGTCATGATTAGGGAGGTTTTTGCCATTATCGTTATGGTTGGCCTTGTTATTGGGATTGATACTGTTGTTGGTAGTGTTTCGGATATAGGGCCCATCCTTGAGGGTTATCCCAAGGTGGGGGCTACATATATGAATTATTATACCAATTTTGAAATGAATGCATAGGGTCTTGTGTTATACTTCCTTTCCTTGGTGGTTATGGTTTTCTTTGAGAAACATAGAAAAATTTCCCATCTTTTGTCCCTAACATTTTAAAATCAGGTGAATCCTCTCTTTTTTAAGCAATGCTAGCCAATTATCTATATCTACAATTAGATTTCCTTCTTCTACATGCATGACAGTACTCTGGGAGTGCTATATCTATATCTTCTTTCTTCTTTATAGCATATAGAGCATCTAGTTGATTAGCCATATCGTTGACAATCTCACACTTCATGTTTTTGAACATGCTGACAATATTTGACTTAGAGATGTCCCCCATTGTTTTGGTAGATATTCCACCTCTTGATCTTACATTCCTTACTCTTTTCATGGTATCTCTTGAATATTTTTTACATGCATCACAAATATCTTCAAAACTAGACTTTGAATTATCTCCTACTCCTATCAGATCAAAAGAATCCACGTCTTCATCACTGAGTACCTTTAAAAAGAGTAATTCAAAGGACTGAGGGGGTATGTCAGTGGTGTGTTTTGACTTCTAAACATAGAACATGAACCATTCAAAATAGTCCTCTAATGGTGTTATTTCCGAATCAAACCACCCTTATGTTTACACAAGTGCATATACTTGAGCTCACTGTGTGATTGGATAACATGGGTACTATCTCCAAGTTGTGGGACTTGCTACTTGAGATAGACTTCCAAATAAAGTTGTTTCTTTCTCTAAAACTACCTGCCACAATCTACTCTAATGCAGCAAAAAACTATCTTACCTAATCTAACTTTCTAAGGGACCAATGAGAGATATTGCATGAAAAATAAATCCTACACTAAAATGGTGATACACCAGAAAAGGAGGGGTGTGAGAGTATTCTTCCAATGTGTGAAAAATAGAATTAAAATGCATACTAGAAGGGGTGGTAACAATTCTCCACAATTTGGAAAATGCATTCACAACAATAAGTCATACATGCACAATAATAACGAGTCCTTACAAGAGCATAAAAATAGACACAATATTTTTGTAATGAAGGTTGAAAGGGAAAGAACAGTGCAAACAAACACAGTAAGGGAAGATGCATCCACAAACTTGTATTTTATTACTTCATGATATGCACAGTTCAATCTACTACAAGATAAGGGCCTAGATCACCATGCAAGGATTCCACTACAAGGGACTACACCACATTGTCTTCCCAAATTAATTTTCATAGATCTTTTCTACAACAAAATTACCTCTCTTTTACTATGAACCCGACACTCCAATTTATAAAGAAATAAGAAGAGTGAGAGAGGGATAGAAATCTAGAAATTTGTCCTTCAACCACTTTCAAGGGGTCATAAATGGATTGAAATGATGGTATATTACTTGAAAAAAGGATCCCCATATTGTCTCATGACTTGCAGCAGTGAAATAATTATAACAATGCCTCTTAATTGCACTCCCAACCACAAAATAAAACACTGTTCCAAACCCATACGCGTTTTCTTCAAAATATCTGTCTATATTTTTTCAAATCTAGAATATCTTGATAAATTTATGTGGCCTCGGAGTCATGATTCAAATAGTACCAATTTCCTGTGATTTCATTTAGAAATGCAAAAGTTATGGCCTTCTACGTGTGAGTAGCTATTTTGGGTCTTCCAGGCATTTTCTGTCATTTGACAGGAATGATCATTAATTGACTAGAGCTGAATATGTTTATTTTATTTTAATATATCTACCCTCATAAAAATTAAGAAATGTAGTTTTTGTGATGCAGAGGATGTTGTGCTCGTTCCAGACCTAAGAATGCACAACAACTTCAAATTTCTGAAAATTTTTAATGTAGATAAAGATCTCACCAGCTTAAATTGTACATCTAAAGGATTGTCACTATAACTTATTTTAGTTTTTCATGACATTAATTCGACTATCAAATTTAACACATTGAAGATTTCTTGTGTATTTTTCACAATTTTGGGTCATTTTACATAAAATTATGTCAAATAATGGATCTATATTCCCCTCAATTTATCCAATTTATCAAAGACATGCTAGTTCAAATCAAAAAAATGATTTATTTTCCAATTTCCATGCAAGCAAGTTCAAAAACGTGAAGAAAACCAAAGGGCATCAGTAAATATAAAAAAATATAAAACAAATAGTACCACTTTTAAAAGTTTAATTTTCTTTGGTACAAGTATAGTGAAATTAGATTAATAATTTAATTTCCTTGATCTTGTGAAGTCTATTTTCTTACATAAACCTCCACTTTCTGGGAATGAAGTCTCCTAACTCACCATTTTAACCAAGCCAGTTGATACATATTCCAAGGTTTGAATATTTAATAATAGAAATATAAATATTTCATATTATTAAATATTTAACCTATAGTATAATGTTGGACCCATATTAACTAAGGTGTGGCCAACCCACTTAACCATTATGTTCCAACAATGTCAGTTGCTACGGATTAGTCCCTTTACATTATGACTGAGTTTCTTCGACTACATGTTAGTTACAATATATAATAGCTTCATAAAAACAAGTATGACATTCATAATTTCATTATATCAAAGATATTAACATGCACATTCAAAATCCATGAAATATAGTAATTTAGTAAAAGCTATATTAATTAATATAAGTTCCATAAGTTTAAGTTCAAGTGGAAATGTTTAACAGAACAATAGGGATAAATAGTGCAAGAGTCTTCAAACACACAACAATTCAGACAATTAAAACAGTAATTAGAGGATCTCATAAACGAAAAAAAAAATGATGAGCAAGAGGAAGAGGGGGCAGTATTGCCTAGATGAACAGAAACATGTAGGATCTACAAAGGAAATTTGTTGAACTTACTGTAATTATAGCCCATAGAGGAAATCAAGGTGGAGATGAAATAGATGAATAATAATTTTGTGAAGTGGAGGAAGAAAAAGGGCCACCCTTAGCTTTTGAATAAAGGATGCTTCAATCATTAGAAGGAAATAATGATGGGATAAGAGTTAATATTCTAAAATATGGAGGTAGCCTAAAACAAGAGGAGCTGGTAGACTGGTTGAATAGCATGGTAAATTTGTTTGAGTGAAAGGATATTTGAGAGGAAAATAAGGTAACATTTGCATGCACAAAATGAGGATTCAAGAAAGGGGAAAGAAATGATTGGGACCTTCAATAAAATGGAGAAGAAACTAAAATAAAACTTTCTCCTTGTAGATTATGCACAAAACCTTTTCATGAGGTTTCAGAATCTCAAATAGAACTTAAAAACCATGCAAGAGTAAATGAATGAGTTTTACAAGTTGTCAATTCATTTAGATAATGAAGAAACTGAGTAAAAAATGGCTATAAGGTATGTGAATGGATTAAAAGTTTCTATTCAATACGAGCTAAGCATCCACAGGATCGAGAGCATGGAGGATTCCTATCAACTAAATTTAAAGGCTGAAGAAAAAATAAAGTATCAAAGTTTTATGATATCACCTGTGATGAATAGGGAGGCCTCATCCTCCTTTCAAGGATGAGATGATTATAGTCAAGGTAGAGGAGAACAACCTCCTGGAGTGGAAAAGCAAAAAGATACAAGACAAGATATCCCAAATCAACAAAGAGGTAAAGGATTTCCTAGAGGCAGAGGATATGCTAGCAGCATAGGTTGGGAGACTCCACAAAGACAATTTGTTTGCTACATATGTGGTGAAGAGGTGCATACAACATTTGAATGCCCACATTATTATACACATGACAAGTGGAAATAAGATCCTCCAAGAGTAAATATTTTTGAATCTTACCTAGAAGAAGATGAGCATGAACTAGAAATTCTAGCAGATGTGGGAGAAAATTTGATCATCAAAAGGACGTTGTGCTTGTTCCAAAAAGTTCAATTTTATGAAAATAGGAGCTCGATGTAAAAAGTTATGGCTGTTTGGAGTTCGGGAGGTCAAACATTGACTTTTTCTCTTTATTGGGACTATTTTCGGTAAAATCAAGTCCACGTGTCCCGACTGTCCTAGACACATTCTTCCGCATCACCTGATTCAGGCTTCCTTGTCCTTACGCATCCACCATTGACTAGGTCATGAGGGTCGTTGAATTCTGCATTTTCCGCATCCCATTTCACTTGGCTCATTATGCAGTGATTTTTTCATTTCACGTCCCACGCATCTCAATGTTTTGACCGTCCCGAACACATTTTTCTGCACCACCCGTAATGCACTGACTTACGGAGACATCATCTTTTCACATCCCACACGTCTCAACGTCCCAACTGTCCCAGACACATTTCTCCGCACCACCCACAATGCACTGACGTGTGGCAAAACAGGATTTTCACATGCCATGTGTACTTGTGTCCCATTTTTCCCGCAGACTACCTGGGACAAAATTGTCATATTTTTCCGCAAAACACCAAAATGAGCCCATTTTTCATATTTTTTTCCATTTTTTCTAACTTATTTGATTTTTTCTTGTATGGGGAAGTTAGAGAGAAACCAAAGGGAACCCAAAACATAATTTTGGGCCTTGAATCAATTCTAATTTCTTGAGACTGAAGAATTTGATGCATGTTATCAAAATTACCTTGAGGGGTGAATTTTGGATAACAAATGGTTCATCCTCTTTTTATTGCATTATGTAGATTTCATCACCTCCTCTATTGTTTGGTCTGCAATAGTCCTTGTACTTATTGAGAAAACTATCCTTCATTTTTTCCCATGTAGTAACAACATTCCTTCCCAATCCCATGACCTACCTTAAATTTGCATCTTTTAGTGTTGCAGGAAACCATTTCAATTTATGGTCAATAAATGGTATAAACATAGCTCCTACACAAAACATCAAACTCAAAGTTTAAGGTGGCTGGATCTTTTGACATAGCTCTATGGAAATTTGGCAAGGCTGATGGAGAAATATTTTTCATTACAGTAGCTGAATTGTTTCCAGTGATGGGGAACTCAAAGGTGGTTGCCCCATTTTGAGCATTCTGGTCTAATTCTTCTGTCATTCCTAGCTTCTCATGAGATACTGCAGAACTTTCACTTAGGGGATTAACTTCAAAAATTAAACCTAGTATGGAGGTTTCTTCTTCAGAATCTTCAGAGGTAAATTAAGAAAATTTCGCTACTTGTGGATTAGGTAAAACCCTCATAAAACCTAATAACTTGGTAGTGTCACAAAAAAGGTGCCAAAATGGTGGTGCAAATTAACACACAACAATTAATATGTTATTCACTAATCCACAATAATGTATTCATCTGACCTAGGGACATAAGCTTTCAACTGCATCAGTGATTTATACATAGTTACATGTGCTTAAAAGGTATAAACTAAAATATTGTTGTCACAATGATTGGAAATGAAATGCTTGGAATAAACTACGTTGCAGATGAAAGGAAATTACACATCTAAGTAATAAGTAGATAAAAGAATATCACAAGTAAAGGAATGAACTATTGTAATTCTAAACTATTCATGCAAGGAACTAAAATATTAAACAAAAAGAAAAGGTTTTAGCAAACCACAAGTGGGCCCTGCCTTGTGTGCTA
Source organism: Taxus chinensis (assembly GCA_019776745.2). NCBI lineage: Eukaryota > Viridiplantae > Streptophyta > Pinopsida > Cupressales > Taxaceae > Taxus > Taxus chinensis. The sequence continues at coordinate 111,355,237 of CM034154.1, forward strand.
ACCCTTCCTAAGGCTTGTGTCTACAGCAAAATCATAGAACTAATATTTTATTCATGAACATGAAGTTTAGAATTAAACTCATAATAAATCCTTAACTATGGATCTATATCTAATATAGTCTCGTCATTCTATTTATATTTAGTAGGGACATGAAGAGACTCATTCAAACTAACAGTTACATTTTGATCAAGTAAAATATCATTACCAAGAAATCTGTAGATTCTTATGCATTCAATCATAACTGAGAAAAGGTTTTCTAATACACCAACATAACTAGCTATTCATTCTAACAATCAGTTATCATGTTAAATCAGTTAGTTCCATAGTTGTAGTTGTAGAGCATAATCAGGAACTGATGTGATATCTACTTCTTGTTTTCATAACTACTTCTTTATTGATATGTGAAAACATAGGTGAAATGTCCATGTTTATCAATCTTCCCATAGTCATCCTCTTTGTTTATTTGCATGCTCTGCTTTGGCTGTAGGTGCTTTGCTACAGATGAATCCTAGTTGTTGCATGTCTGTCAGAATTTGAGGATTCAAATGACAATGGGTTTAATCAACTTAAATATTAAACATTAATATATAATGCAACATTATAATGAATAAATAAATAAACATCACAATAACAAACTATATTTCAAAATAATTAAATAAATACTTACAAAATTTAAATAACACATAACACAAGATTTAAAGTGGAAAACCTGAAGGTAAAACACCACTATGAAAAGTAGCCTTTATAATAGAGAATCATATTACATCCAGTTAAAACATCATCCTTACTAACCCTGATCACAAGGGTAAAAACCAAATCAATTAATATTGATTTTCACAACTTTGATATATTCCTCTGATATATCAAAAGAGCATCCGAAGTCATTTTTATTTGAGATGATCGGGTATATCTCCTGACTCACCCTTTCAACCAAGTCAGTTGACACATATTCCAAGGTTTGAATATTTAATAATAAAAATATTAGTATTTCATATAATTAAATATTTGCCCTATAGTAAAATGTTGGACCCATATTAATGAAGGGGTGGACATCCCACTTAACCATTATGTTTCAAAACTCTCCCTTAATGTTAAGTGGGATAACATATGCCAATAAATTACTTACCCATGTTACACTACATGATTTACAATCCTTAAACCATCAAGGTTTTAGGATAGCATTATAGGTTGAAGGAATTATAACACCTTCATAATACTCGAGTTACCTTTTGATAAAAAAGTATTTGGAATCCCAAAGATCATCCCATGACTAGTAGCTAAGTATTATTTATGAATTTTACATGTTCTCACAAGTTATAATAAAATGTCACTTGAAACCAAGCATATAGGAGAATTTTATAACCAATGACCTCCTTTACAATATGATTACACTAGATGTTTACCAGTAAACTCAATAACACTTAAAGAGTTTACGTAAGACCTCCTTAAAGGTATTTACACACTTCTTTCTAAACAAGAAGCTGAGGGGGTATACACATGTCTGAAGTTATTTTTACTCTTTCATGAAGGTATTTTAGATTTTCCTAAAGGTATTTATTACAATTCATTTTTAACTTCACAAATACCAAGTTCCATTAAGAGGTAACATTGTCATGCACACTCCCCCTCAATGGCAACTCTGACAATCCAAGTTTTTCATGAAAGTGAAAAAACTATGTAGCACTTAGGGGCTTTGTGAAGATGTCAGCAACATTCTCTTCAGTCGGCACAAACTTGAGATCTATCTCACCACTTAGCACTTTCTCATAGATAAAGTGTATATGTATCTCAATGTGCTTCATCCTCTAATGTTGTATTGGATTATGTACAAGAGTTATATTGCTCTGGTTGTTGCAGAAAAAAGGCACACTATCTTGATCCTTCATCTTTATCTTGTTGAACAACCTCTTCAGCCATAGAGCCTCTTTCACATGTTCTATTGCACTTTTATACTCAACTTTAGTATAAGAGATAGAAAAGTTGGTTGATTTTTACTACACCAAGTAATGGCACCTACACAAAATTTAAGCACATAACCAGAAGTAGATTTTCTATCTAATACATCACCAACAAGATCAAAATAACACAATCCATATAAGTTAGCATTTTCATCTTTATTATAATGCAACCCATAATTTATTATTCCCTTAATATATCTAATAATTCTTTTTGCAATATTCCAATGATCTCTATAAGGTTCCTACATAAACCTTGAAGCAATTCGTATTGCATAAGAAATATTTGGTCTAGTTATAGTTAAATAAATCAAACTACCAATTAACTACCTATTCAAAGTAGGATCAGATTTTTCACATGCAGGTTTAGGTTCAAGTTTTATTCCAACTTCCATAGGTGTAAAAATTGGTTTACAATCAATCATATTTAAAAATTTCAGTACATTGGTTGCATATTTTTATTGAGAAACAAAAATATAATGTTTATCTTAAAATAAAACCATGGCAAAAAAATGATGTAAGAAACCTAAATCTGTCATTTTAAAGTATTGTTTCAGTTTTTCTATAATCTTACGAATTAAATTATGAATATCACTAATCATAAGCAAATCATCAGCATATATACATAAAAAATTAATGTGAGAACCTTTTTTCTTAATGAATAGATGATTTCCAGAAATTTTTTTTTAACAAAACCTAATTGTTTAATGAAAGCATTAACTTTCATATACCAAGCTCTAGGAACTTTCTTTAAATCATAAAAATATTTTTTCAACTTATAAACATAGTTTTCTTTACCATATTCTTCAAATCCTTTAGGTTGAGACATGTAAAGTTCTTCCTTTAAATAACCATTCAAAAAATAAAATTTCCAATCCATTGGGTAGATTTCCCAAACAAACTGAGAAGCAATAGTGAACAAGGCCCAAAAATTTCTCATCTTAGCTATAGGAGCAAAGGTCTCAACATAATCAGTACCAGTTTTCTAAGTGAAATCTCTAGTAACAAGTATAGCTTTATGTTTTTGAATACTACCATCAACATTATATTTTACATTATACAACCATCTATACCCAATAATTATTCTTTTCTCTAGAGGTGGAACCAACTCCTAGGTTTGATTTTTATCAAGGCATTATATTCATCCTGCATTGTATTGATAGACTTTTTATCCAGAGAAGCTTCTTTAAAACTATACAACTTAGGTTCATATAAGGGCATTAATGCATGGTACGTATGATGGCTTCTTGTCATTTTCCTAAGGTCAATAAGCTTAGAAATTTCTAACATAGTTTGAGCCCATCTTGGTTTCTTAGCTAGGGAGATAAGAGATTTAGAAACATCCATACCATCAACATACTAAACATCATCATGATAATTTATAATATTATCATTATCAGTATCAAGACCATCATTAGAAATATTGACATGATTAAAAATATCATTAATATTTTTAGATGAACAGAATTTTTTTTCCAAAACAACAACATTGCAGTTTTCAGTTACTTACCTTTTTAGAAGCTCGTAAATCCTTAAACTTGCAGAATTAATACAATATCCAATGAAAATAAGGGAAAAATAAGTCATCTCAAGTTTCTTTCTTTTCTTTTTAGGGATATATAAAGAGGTAGGACTACCAAACACTTGTAAATGTGATACATCAATTTTTTAAATTAACCACTTTTCTTCGGGGGTCGAATGATGAATACATTTTGTAGGAACCCTATTTAGGATATAGACTATCATCTTGATTTCTTCTACCCAAAGAAATTCGGTAAGACCATCATAATGAAGAATCATGCGAGCCATATCTAAAATAGTCCTATTTGTTTGTTCTACAATACCATTGCACTAGGGATAATGCGGAGAAGTTAATTCTCCTGTAATACCACAATCAATAAAAAAATCAAGTGCATTGTTAACATATTCACCCTCATTATCCATTCTAAGCCTCTTAATTTAATAATTAGATGAATTTTCAACAGATGCTTTAAATTCCTTACATTTTAAAAATACATCAGATTTATTTTTAAGAAAATATGTCACAATCATCCCTGTGAAATCACTAATAAATGTCACAAAATACAAAGAACCATTTAAGAAAGCTACTTCAAAGGGTCCTCTAACATCATTATGAACAAGTTCTAGTGGTGAAGAGTAACTCTCCTTAGGATGTAAGTGAAATTTTTTAACACTTTGTTTCATGTGTAAACACCCTTCACAAGCATCGTGAGTTGAATGCAACACAGGTATACCTTTAAATAGATTACATCTATCCATTTCATACAAGCTTCGTTAACTAACATGTCCTAACCTTTAATGCCATAGTTATGAATTATTCAAACTTTGATATACATAACAAGATGTAGAATAAAAATTATCAAAAATATATAGTCCATTTATTTGAATTCCATCAGCAACTATATTATTATCCTTGATGTACCAAGTATCCTTCAAAATTTTAATAGACAATGCATCATGAGTTAGTTATGAACATTACAAAAGATTCCTTTTAAACTTAGGGACAAATAAAACATTATTCATAACACCATTTGCAAATTTTACTTTTCCATTCTATACTGCTTCTAAAGATGAGTTGTCACCAAGATACACAGGTTCATTTATTTTTGTAACATAAAATAAAGAATTGGAAATACCATTCATATAATTTGAAGCACATGAATCAAGAATTCGTTCAAAATTTGAGGAAGAGTACAAAAAAGCATATAATACAATAGTTTTAGGAGCATCATTAGAGCTATCATTTTTCCTTGACTTCTATTTAGATGTGGCAATCTGTTTCTTAATTTTATAGATAGATTTATTAGATTTACACTCTTTCTTTTTACGCCCAAATTTGACACATTTGTGACATTTACCTTTAGAGCTTACACCCAAATTTTAAGAAGTAAAACACTTTTTATCAGCAAATGAAAGTTTAGTATTAGATCTAAACTTTTAATCAGAATAGGGCTTGTAAGACTTGAACTTCAAATTCTGAGAAAGAAGTGCGTGTGAGGCATTATGCTAAGAGTCAAAATTCATTAGCACTTGCTCTTGATTTATCAAAAGATAACTCAAACTACTGAAATTTGATAATTCATCCTCATTCTAATATTTAGAATTTAAGATAGAAATAAAATTCCTAAATCTTTCATGTATATTCAACTGAATAATAAAGTAGATTAATTTTTCACCTATTAATTCACAATTGCATCCAGCTAATTGTGATTTGATACTTTCAATTGTGGCTAAGAAATTAACTAAATTTTCATCTCCTTTCATAGGAGTCGTAAGTAATTCTAATACAAGTTTAATAATTTTAAACAAGCGCGTACCTTCATGCATGGATTATAATTATTTTCATACCACACTAGAATGTTTGATATTACCAATGTGTAGAAGATATTCATCATTCATATTACACAAGATCATGGAAAGGGCCTCCAACATATGTTTTGAGAATGTATTCATATTTTTCACATTCGCTTGATGACCGGTGGGCACAAGCTCAATCCCTGAAACAATTGTCACGAGTTCCTTGCCATAAGTTGTGATTTGACCCAGATCTTCCAAATGTTTTAATTTACTTCATTTAGGATTTAGGAATTATCAAGGTAAAAGAAACTAGATGCCATTATCTTTCAAATTTCTTGAACTTGAAAAACATATCCCATTATGATATACAATGTACCACTGAGTTAGAAAAAATATTGATCGAAAATCGACAATACCCATATTTTATGATAAAAAACATGTACTGTTTCAGTAAAAAATAAAGTATATGTATATATATATATATATATAGTAAATAACTAATTTATAAAATATGATCATAACAATATTAATATAACCAGATCTAAATTTATAGATCAAAAGAAGCTATTTTTTCATAACTCACTATGTCATTAAAATACATACTAATAAACTTCCCATAATCAAATAATAACCCATATTATAAAGGGCTCTGGCATTATACCCCAAACCTATCATAAAAAAATTCAAACAATATAATATTGAAGATGAAAAACCTCAGAATGCACAACAACTTCAAATTTTTGAAAATTTTTAATGTATATAAAAATTTGGAAAGCTTAAATTGTACATCTAAAGAATCGTTATTCTAACTTTATTAGTTTTTCATGACGTTCATTCGACTGTCAAATTAAACACAATGAAAATTTCTTATGTATTTTTCAAGATTTTGGGTTATTTTACCTAAAATTATGTCAAATAATGGATCTGAATTCCCTTCAATTTATCCAATTTATCAAAGACATGCTAATGCCAATCAAGAATAAAATTTATTTTCCAATTTCCATGCAAGCAAGTTCAAAAACACGAAGAAAACCAAATGGCATCAGTAAATATAAAAAAATACAAAACAAATAGTACCACTTTTAAAAATTTAATTTTTGTTTGGTACAAGTATAGTGAAATTAATTTAATAATTTAATTTCCTCGATCTTGTGAAGTCTATTTTATGACATAAACTTCCACTTTCTGGAAATGATTATTCCCTGCACACACCACTTTTGAAACATAATTAAATAAAATTTAATTGCTAAAATTAAATAAAATTTTCAAAATAAATATCCTTTAAAAGGATTTACAATAAATTTTTAAAGGTTAGAACAAAGGAAATATTGCATATAATTTCAAAATGTAGATTAAAGTAAGAATCATATCATATTACATCTCGCCCGGAAAAAGATTTTGGGATTTAGAAATGAAAAACCCTAAAAAATTTACCAAGAGTTTTTAAGAGGGGGTCTATGTTATGTTTGTGGAGCCTGTTTACATGTTAGAATGTGGTACACCTTCTATGTGTTACACTCGGGTATTTTTACAGCGGTATTTTTACGGCGGTCAGGGGGGTTCGGGGATGAAGCCCCCAAAGTAAACTTTCATGGGTGGTTTATTAACCCGTGGGTAATGGGTAACCGTTATGGGTTGTTTTTGGGCCCATGGTTTTTTTTCGGTCTTTTGCCCATTGTTTTGATACCCATGGTTTTTCCCCTTAGTTTTGATACCCACGGTTTTGTATCAAACTGCTTAAGCAGTTGTCTATTTATATGGTCTTATGCATATGATAGATGTACAAGTAAATGTATTGCATATGTGTTTTGAATTCGGGTGTGAATTCTGTAGAGTTTGTTGAGCATAGCTCCAAACGGATTTGGGTATTGTATTGAGAGAGTGAAAGCTTGTAATAAAATTTGAGCAAGTGATTCTTGGTGGACGTAGCCCAAATTGGGTGAACCACGTTAAATATTGTCTCCTTGTGTTGTGTTATTTTATTCTACAATTTTATTTTAGATCTGTAATAATTTTTGCATATTAGTTTCTACTGTTGCGATTTTGTGAGGGATTATTCCACTTATTTTATCCCTTATTTCCTAACAATTGGTATCAGAACTTGGTTTGGTTTGCTGAAGTGTTGAATCGTAGGGAAAGTTTTTAGCTTGAGTGGGAGCTATGGCAGATGAAGGAAGATCTAAGGTTGATAAATTCAACGGGTAGAATTTCAGTCTTTGGAAGATGCAGATGGAAGATTACCTTTATCAGAAGGATCTTTATACTCTGTTCTCTGAGAAGGTGAACAAACCCTCAAGTATGGCAGATGCGGAATGGGATTTTCTAGATAGGAAGGCACTTGGGACAATCCGGCTGTGTCTTGAATCTTTGGTATTATTTAATGTTTCAAAGGAAAAGACTAGAAAATATCTAATGGATGAAAAACCCTCTGCCTCTAACAAGATATTTTTAATGAAAAAGTTGTTTAATATGAAGATGTCTCAGAATAGTTCAGTAGTAGATCATTTAAATGATTTCAATATGGTTGTGAATATGTTGGCTTCGGTTACAATAGAATTTGATGAAGAAGTTAGGGCTTTATTAATTCTGTACTCTTTACCTAAGAGTTAGAATAGCCTGGTAATGGCGGTAAGTAACTCGGTTCTAGCTAACTCGAAGTTGAAGTTTGAGGATGTTGTAGGGGTGATTCTAAGTGAGGAAATGTGAAGAAAAAGCTCCAGGGAATCTTCTACTTTAGGGAATGCTTTGACAGTGGAAACTAGAGGGAGATAGAAGAATAGAGGAAACCATGGAAAATCAAAAGATCGGGCAAGGTCAAAATCCAAGAACAAGATTGTATGCTAGAATTGTGGAATTCCTGGGCATGTAAAGAAGGATTGTTGGGAGCTTCGGGATAAGAAGAAACAACAGGAAGAAAACAAGGAGGTAAATGTGGCATCGGGTAATGTATGTCAGGATGCTTTGATTCTTTCTTTGCATAATATTACTGAATCTTGGGTTTTAGATTCAGGGTCTTCTTTTCATACTACTCCACATAGGCATTATTTTGTTAATTATGTTCAAGGGGATTTTGGGCATGTTTTTCTTGGTGATGATGAGCCTTGCAGTATAGTTGGAAAAGGTTTTGTTTAGGTTAAGATGCAGAATGGGAATACATGGCTATTGAAGGAAGTTAGACATGTGCCTACATTAAGGAGAAATTTAATATTAGCAAGGTAATTAGGAAGTGACGGTTGTACTATGATATTTACAGCTAACTCTTGGAAGGTTACTAAGGGTGTTCTTGTGGTGGCAAGAGGTAAGAAGGTTGGAACCTTGTATTTAACCACTGATAGTACTAATGATTGTAATCTTGTGGCTTTAGATGCAGATACAACATTATGGCACTATAGGCTTGGTCATATGAGCCATAAGGGCATGGACATCATAAATAAGAATTTTCCTGGATATACAGAAACAGGTTTGGAGTTTTGTGAGGACTACATATATGGGAAACAGAAGTGAGTAAGGTTTCTCAAGGTTAGACCTACAAAGAAAGAGAGTAAGTTAGATTTGGTACATTCTGATGTGTGGGGGCCAGATCAGGTATCATCTCTTGGGGGTTCAAGTTATTATGTTACTTTTATTGATGATGCAATAAGGAAAGTTTGGGTTTATTGTATTAGAAACAAATCTGATGTATTTGACACTTTTGTTAAATGGAAAGCATTGGTAGAGAATGAAACAGGTCTTAAGCTAAAATGTCTCAGGTCAAATAATGGAGGGGAGTATTGCAGCAATGAATTTAATGATTACTATTCTAAGAATGGAATCCACAAGTAAAAGATGGTTCCAGGAACTCCGCAGCAGAATGGGGTATCAGAAAGGATGAACAGAACAATAATGGAATGTGCTAGGAGCATGAGATTACATGCAAGACTGCCTCTTTCTTTTCGGGTAGAAGTGGTGAGCACAGCGGTGTACTTGATAAATAGAGGACCCTCAAGTGCCTTAGATGGAGGCATACCTAAGGAGGCTTGGTATGGTAAGAAAGTTGATTATTCATTTCTTAGAGTCTTTGGATGTGAAGTGTTTGTTCATATAGACAAGGATGATAGGACCAAGCTAGAGGCTAAATCAGAAAAATGTACTTTCATTGGTTATGCTGGTGATGACTTTGGATATAAATGTTGGAGTATTGAGGACAAGAAAATCATTCGATCTAGGGATGTGGTCTTTAATGAGAAAGTCATGTATAAGCAACAGTTACAGGAAAATAGGGAAGAATTTAAGAAAGAATATGCAGCGGTAGAGGATCTTCCAGATGGGAAAGTGACACGTGAATCAATTCAGGAACCCCATCAACAGGAACCCCAAACTCCTATATTGAGGAGGTCTTTTAGGGTAAGAAGAGAACCTAAACGTTTTTCTCCTTCTCTTTATTATTTATTACTCACTGATAGTGGAGAGCCAGAGAGCTTTGATGAAACAATGGTGTTAGATGCCAGGAAGAAGTGGGAGAAAGCCATGGATGAGAAGCATCAAGCTCTCATGGAGAACCAAACATGGGATTTGGTGAAGCTACCTGAAGGTAAAAGAGCATTACAGAATAAGTGGGTGTTCAGAGTCAAAGACGAAGGAGGAAAGGAAAGATATAAGGCCTGGTTGGTGGTCAAGGGGTTTGCACAGAAACAAGGTATAGATTTTGATGAGAGTTTTTCTCCTGTAGTAAAAATGACTTCTATTAGAACTGTTCTAGAAATAGTTGCAGTAGAAGCTTGCACTTAGAACAACTTGATGTAAAGACTACATTTCTCCATGGTGATTTGGAGGAGGAACTATATATGTAGCAACCAGAGGGCTATGAGGTCAAAGGTAAAGAGGAGATGGTTTAAAAACTGAAGAAAAGCTTGTATGGCCTGAAACAAGCTCCACGTCAATGGTATAAGAAGTTTGATAGCTTCATTATGGAGCAAGGTTATATCAGATGCCATTCTGACCATTGTGTGTATACAAAGAAATTTTAGGATGGAAGTTATATTATCTTGTGTTTGTATGTTGATGACATGTTGGTTGCAGGTAAGAACATGCAGGAAATAAAAGTACTCAAGAAACAGCTAAGTGAATCCTTTGCTATGAAGGATTTGGGTGCAGCCAAACAAATCCTTGGTATGAGGATATCTCAGGATAGGAAGGAACAGAAGCTGACTTTATCTCAGTAAGAGTACATTAAGAAGGTCTTGGAGAGGTTTAATATGCAGGATGCTAAACCGGTTGGGACTCCTTTGGCAAGCCACTTCAAGTTATCAAAGGAGCAGTGTCCCAAGACAGAGCAGGAAAGAAACAAGATGTCAAAGGTACCTTACTCATCAGTAGTTGGCAGTTTGATGTATGTTATGGTGTGCACTAGGCCTGATATTGCCCATGCAGTGGGAGCTATGAGTAGATTTATGAGTGATCCAGGTAAAGAGCATTGGCAAGCAGTAAAGTGGATCCTTCGGTATTTGAGAGGGACAATGGGGACAGTTTTGTGCTACAGTGGATCAGACACCACTTTACATGGTTATGTAGATTTAGACATGGCTGGAGATGTAGACAGCAGGAGGAGCACAACAGGTTATATTTACATTGTAGGTGGGATAGCAGTGAGCTGGATTTCACGACTACAGAAGCTGGTGGCTTTGTCAACCACAAAGGCTGAGTATGTTGCTACCACAGAGGCAAGAAAAGAGATGATTTGGCTACAACAATTACTTGAGGAGTTAAGGCATAAGCAAGAGGAATGTAAGCTATATAGTGATAGTCAAAGTGCTATACACCTAGCTAAGAACTTTGCTTTCCACTCCAGGATGAAGCATATACAGTTGAGATATCACTTCATCAGGACAACTTTGGAGGAAGATAAGTTGAAGTTGGAGAAGATTCATACCAGTCAAAATCCTACAGACATGATGACCAAGGTGGTCACAAGGGATAAACTAAAGCTATGTTTAGCTTTGGTTGGCCTTCGTAGATGACAGTGAAGGGTTGAGAAGCTTGATCAGTGGAAATCAGTCTCCAAGTGGGAGATTGTTATGTTTGTGGAGCCTATTTGCATGTTAGAATGTGGTACACCTTCTATGTGTTACACTCGGGTATTTTTACGGCAGTATTTTTACGGCGGTTAGGGGGGTCCAAGGACGAAGCCCCTGAAGCAAATTTTCATGGGTGGTTTATTAACCCATGGGTAATGGGTAACCGTTATGGGTTGTTTTTGGGCCCATGGTTTTTTTTCAGTCTTTTTCTGATTGTTTTGATACCCATGGTTTTTTCACTTGGTTTTGATACCCACGGTTTTGTATCAAACTGCTTAAGCAGTTGTCTATTTATATGGTCTTATGCATATGATAGATGTACAAGTAAATGTATTGCAGATGTGTTTTGAATTTGGGTGTGAATTCTGTAGAGTTTTTTGAGCATAGCTCCAAGTGGATCTGGGTATTGTATTGAGAGAGTGGAGGCTTGTAATAAAATATGAGCAAGTGATTCTTGGTGCATGTAGCCGAAATTGGGTGAACCACGGTAAATATTGTCTCCTTGTGTTGTGTTATTTTATTCTGCAATTTTATTTTAGATCTGTAATAATTTTTGCATATTAGTTTCTACTGTTGCAATTCTATGAGGGATTATTCTTCTTATTTTATCCCTTATTTTCTAATAGTCTACTACAATCTCTTCTTTTCCTACAAATTATACTTCTTCACAAAGCACACAAAAAATTAGATTGCATAATGTAATGGAAAAATAAATTAGGGGAGAAAAAGAAGGGGACCCGATACTTTTAAATACCCTTCCGTGTTGGTTGAAAAACCCGTACAAATTAAATAAAGTAAATAAAAAATATCTGATCTAATTTATTTAATCATCCCAAGCTCTGATACCATGTTGGAATTTTTAGGATTCAAATGACAGCAGGTTTAATCAACTTAAATATTAAACACTAATATATTATGCAACATTAAAATGAATAAATAAATAAAACTCATAGTAGTAAACTATATTGCATAATAATTTAATAAATACATACATAATGTAAATAACACAAAACACATGATTTATCGTGGAAAACCCGAAGGTAAAAAAACACTCTGAAAAGTAACCTTTATTATAGAGAACCTAATTACATCCAGTAGAAACCTCCTCCTTACTAATTCTAATCACAAGGGTCAAAACCAAATCAATTTATATTGGCTTCTACACGTTTTAAATATTCCTCCGAAATTAGGACCTGAAGTCCATTTTTATATGAGGTGATCGCGTATGTCTCCTAACTTACCCTTTTAACCAAGTTGGTTGACACATATTCCAAAGTTTGAATATTTAATAATAGAAATATAAATATTTCATATTATTAAATATTTAACCTATAGTATAATGTTGGACCCATATTAACTAAGGGGTGGCCAACCCACTTAACCATTATGTTCCAACAATGTCAGTTGCTACGGATTAGTCCCTTTACATTATGACTAAGTTTCTTCAACTACATGTTGGTTGCATTATGTAACAGCTTCATAAAAACAAGTATGAAATTCATAATTTCATTATATCAAAGAAATTAACATGCACATTCAAAATCCATGAAATATAGTAAGTTAGTAATAGCTATATTAATTAATATAAGTTCCATAAGTTTGAGTTCAAGTTAAAATGTCTAACAAAATAACAGGGATAAATAGTGCAAGAGTATTCAAAACACACAACAGTTGACACAATTAAAACAGTAATTAGAGGATCTCATTAGTGAAAAAAAAACAATGGCAAGCAAGAGGAAGAGGGCGCAGTAGTGCCCAGATGAATAGAAATATGTAAGATCTACAGAGGAATTTTTTTGAAATTGTTACAATTATAGCCTATAGAGGAAATCAAGGTGGAGATGAAACAGATGAAGAATAATTTTTTGGAGATACTTCGAGCATTAGAAGAAAATAATGATGGGATAAGAGTTAATATTCGAAAGTATGGAGGTAGCCTAAAACGAGAGGAACTGGTAGACTAGTTTAATAGCATCGGAAATTTGTTTGAGTGGAAGGATATTTGAGAGGAAAATAAGGTAACATTTGCATGCACAAAAGGAGGGGTCAAGAAAGGGGAAATAAATGATTAGGACCTCGAGTAAAATGGAGAAGAAGCTAAAAGAAAACTTTCTCCCTGTAGACTTTGCATAAACCCTTTCCACGAGGTTTCAGAATATCAAATATAACTTACAAACCATGTAAGAATACACAGATGAGTTATACAAGTTGTCAACTCATGTAGAGCATGAAGAAACAGAGGAAAAAATGGTTGTAAGGTATGTAAATGGATTAAAATTTTCTATTCAATACGAGCTAAGCATCCACAGGATCGAGAGCATAGAGGATGCCTATCAACTAGATTTAAAGGCCAAAGAAAAACTAAAGAATCAAATTTTTCTAAGATCACCTGGGATGAATAGGGAGGCCTCATCCTCCTTTCGGGGATGAGATGATTTTAGTCAAGGTAGAGGAAAACAACCTCGTGGAGTGGAAAAGTAAGAATATATAAGACAAGATCTCTAGAATCAACAAAGAGGTATTGGATTTCCTAGGGGTAGAGGATATGTTAGCAGCATAGGTTTGGAGACTCCATGAAGAACATTTGTTTGCTACATATGTGGTGAAGAGGTATATATAACATTTCAATTCCAACATTATTATATGCATGACAAGTGGAAAGAAGATCCTCCAAGAGTAAATATTTTTGAATCCGAACCAGAAGGAGATGAACATGACCTAGAAATTCTAGCAAATGTGGGAGAAAATTTTATCATTAGAAGGACATCGTGCTTGTTCCATAAAGTCAAATTTTATGAAAATCGGAGCTTGAAGTCAAAAGTTATGGCCGTTTGAAGTTTGGGAGGTCAAACATTGACTTTTTCTCTTCGTTACGACTATTTTAGAAAAATTGGGTCTGTGTGTCCTAGTTGTCCTAGACACATTCTTCTACATTGCCCGATTCAGGTTTTCTTGTCCTTACACGTCCACCATTGACCGGGCCTTAAGGATTGTTGTCTTATGCATTCACCTCATCCTATTTAGCTTGGCTCCTTGTGTGGCGATTTCACCTTTCCATGTCCCGCGTGCTCTGACATTCCAGACACATTTCTCCGTGCCACTCACAATGCACTGACTTGTGGCAAAATCAACTTTTCACATCCCGCGTGTCTTGACATCCTGGTCTAATTCTTCTGTCATCCCTAGTTGCTCATGAGTAGCTATAGAACTGTCACTTAGGGTATTATCTTAAAAAATTAAACCTAACATGAAGGTTTCTTCTTCAGAATCTTTAGAGGTAAATTAATAAATTCTTGGTACTTGTGGATTAGGTAAAAATCTAGCATGGGCATCACTTGGATGGTGCATGCATCAAATACTCAACTCATTCAATAGTAATTAGTTGGCAGTTCAATTTGAGGTAACTTCCTAAAAACCTAGAATGCTTCTAAGGATAGAAAAACCCTCATAAAACCTAATAACTTGGCAGTGTCCCAAAAAAGGTGCCAAAAATGGTGGTGCAAAATAACATGAAACAATTAATATGTTATTCACTAATCCATAATCATTTATTCATCCAACCTAGGGATGTAAGCTTTCAACTGCGCTAGTGATTTATACATAGTTACATGTGCTTAAGAGATATAAAATAAAATATTATTATCACAACAATTGGAAATGAAATGTTAGGAATAAACTACGTTGCAGATGAAAGAAAATTACACATCTAAGTAATAAGTAGATAAAATCATATCACAAGTGAAGGAATGAACTATTGTAATTCTAATCTATTCATACAAGGAACTAAAATAGTAAACAAAAAGAAAAGGGGTTTAGCAAACCATAAGTGGGTCCAACCTTGTGTGCTAACCCTTCCTAAGGCTTGTGTCTACAACAAAATGATAGAACTCATATTTTATTCATGACCATGAAGTTTAGAAAGAATCTCACAATAATTCCTTAACTATGGATCTATATCTAATGCAGTCTCGTCATTCTATTTATATTTAGCAGGGACATGAAGAGACTCATTCAAACTAACAGTTACATTTTGATCAAGTAAAATATCATTACCAAGAAATCTATAGATTCTTATGCATGTAATTAGAACTAAGAAAAGGTGTTCTAATACAAAAAAATAACTAGCTGTTCATTCTAACAATCAGTTATCAAGTTAAATCAACTAGTTTCATAGTTTTAGTTGCAAAGCATAATCAGGTATTGGCACGATGTCTACTTCTTGTTTTCATAACTACTTCTTTATTGATATGTGAAAACATAGGTCAACTGTCCATGTTTATCAATCTTCCCATAATCATTCTCTTTGTTTATGTGCATGCGTTCCTTTGGATGTAGGTGCTTTGCTGCAGATGAATCCCAGTTGCTGCATATCTGTCAGAATTTAAGGATTCAAATGACAATGGGTTTAATCAACTTAAATATTAAACATTAATATATTATGCAAAATTATAATGATGAAATAAATAAACATCACAGTAATAAACTATATTTCATAATAATTAAGTAAATACTTAGAAAATTTAAATAACATAGAACATAGGATTTATAGTGGAAAACCTGAAGGTAAAACACCACTATGAAAAGTAGCCTCTATTATAGAGAACCCATTTACATCCAGTAAAAACATCATGCTTTCTAACCCTAATCACAAGGTTAAAAACTAAATCAATTAATATTGATTTTCACAACTTTGATATATTCCTTTGATATATCAAATGTGCACCCAAAGTCATTTTTATATGAGATGATCGAGTATGTCTCCCAACTCACCCTTTCCAACAAGTCAGTTGACACATATTCCAAGGTTTGAATATTTAATAATAGAAATATAAATATTTCATATATTAAATATTTACCCTATAGTAAAATGTTGGACCCATATTAATTAATGGGTGGCCAACCCACTTAACCATTATGTTCCAAAACTCTCCCTTAATGTTAAGTGGGATACCATATGCCAATAAATTACTTACTCATGGTACACTACATGATTTACAATCCTTAAACCATAAAGGTTTTAGGATATCATTATAGGTTGAAGGAATTATAGCAACTTCACAATACTTAAGTTACCTTTTGATACAAAAGGATTTGGAATCCCAAAGATCATCTCATGATTAGTGGCTAAGTATAATTTATGAATTTTACATGTTCTCACAAGCTATCATAAAATGTTACTTGAAACCAAGCATATAGGAGAATTTTATAACCAAGGACCTTCTTTACAATATGATTACACTGAATGTTTACCAGTAAACTCAATAAGCCTTAAAGAGTTTACGTAAGACCACCTTTAAGGTCTTTATACATTTCTTTCGAAAAAATAATCCGAGGAGGTATACACATGTCTGAAGGTCTTGTTACACTTTTGTGAAGGTATTTTAGATTTTTCTGAAGGTCTTTATTACAATTCATTTTTAACTTTACAAATTCAAAGTTCCATTAAAAGGTGACATTGTCAAGCACACTCCCCCTCAATGGCAACTCTGACAATCCAATTTTTTCATGAAAGTGACAAAACTTTATAACACTTAGGGGCTTTGTGAAGATTTCAGAAACCTTCTCTTCAATGGGCACGAACTTGAGATTTATCTCACCACTTAACACTTTCTCATAGATGAAGTGTATATGTATCTCAATGTGCTTCATCCTCTAATATTGAATTGGATTATGTGCAAGAGCTATAGTGCTTTGGTTATCACAGAACAAAGGAAAACTATCTTGATCCTTCATCTTTATCTCGTTGAACAACCTCTTCAGCCATGGAGCCTCTGTTGTAGTTTCCATTGAACTTTTATACTCAAATTTAGTTCAAGAGATAGAAACAGTTGGTTGATTTTTACTGCACCAAGTAATGACACCTGCACCAAATTTAAACACATAACCAAAAGTATATTTTTTATCTAATACATCACCAACAGGATCAGAATAACATAATCCATATAAGTTAGCATTTTCATATTTATTATAATGTAACCCATAATTGATTTTTCCCTTAATATATCTAACAATTCTTTTTACAAGATTCCAATGATCTCTACAAGGATCCTGCATAAACTTTGAAGCAATTCCTATTGAATAGGAAATATTTGGTCTAGTTATAGTTAAATAAATCAAACTACTAATTAACTACCTATACAATGTAGGATCATATTTTTCACATGTACGTTTAGGATCAAGTTTTATTCTAACTTCCATAGGTGTAAAAATTGGTTTACAATCAATCATATTAAAAAAATCAGTACATTGGTTGCATAGTTTTCTTGAGAAAAAAAAATATAATGTTTATCTTGAAATAAAACCATGCCACTAAAATGATGTAAGAGACTTAAATCAGTCATTTCAAAGTATTGTTTCAATTTTTCTTTAATCTTACGAATTAAAGTAGGAATATCACTAGTCATAAGAAAATCATCAACATATATACATACAATGATAATGTGAGAACCTTCTTTCTTAATGAATAGATCATTTCCAGAAAAAAAAATTAACAAAACCTAATTGTTTAATGAAAGCATTAATTTTCATATACCAAGTTCTAGGAACTTTCCTTAAATCATAAAAATATTTTTTCAACTTACAAACATAGTTTTCTGTACCGGATTCTTCAAATCTTTTAGGTTGAGACATGTAAAGTTATTCCTTTAAATAACCATTCAAAAAATAATTTTTCACATCCATTGAGTGGATTTCCCACCAAAACTGAGAAGTAATAGCGAAAAGGCCCAAATTTTTCTCATCTTAGCTACAGGAGAAAAGGTCTCAACATAATCAATACCAGTTTTCTAAGTGAAACCTCTACTAACAAGTCTAGCTTTATGTTTTTCAATACTACCATCAACATTATATTTTACCTTATACAACAATATAGACCCAATAATTCTTCTTTTCTCTAGAGGTGGAACCAACTCCCAGGTTTGATTTTTAATCAAGGCACTATATTCATCCTTTATTGCATTGATCAAATTTTTATCCCGAGATGCTTGTTTAAAACTCTACAGCTCATGTTCATATAAGGTCATTAATGCATGGGATGTATGATGGCTTCTGGTCATTTTCATAAGGTCAATAGTCTTATAAATTTCTAACACAGTTTGATCCCATCTTGGTTTTTTAGCTAGGGAGATAAGAGATTCAGAAACATCCATACCATCAACATACTAAACATCATCATGATAATTTATAATATTTTCATTATCAATATTAGAACCATCATTAGAAATATTGACATGATTAAGAATATCATTACTATTTTTAGATGAATAGAATCATTTTTCCAAAACAACATTATGGTTTTCTGTTACTTACCTTTTTAGAAGGTCGTAAATCCTTAACCTTCTAGTATTAATACCATATCCAATGAAAATAAGAGAAAAATAAGTCATCTCAAGTTTCTTTCTTTTCCTTTTAGGGATATATAAAGAGGTAGGACTACCGAACACTATTAAATGTGATACATCAATTTTTTGAATTAAACACTTTCCTTAAGGGGTCGAATGGTGAACAGATTTTGTAGGAACTATATTTAGGATATAGATTGTCATGTTCATTTTTTCTGCCCACAGAAATTTGGTAAGACCATCATAATGAAGAATCATGCAAGCCATATCTAAAATAGTCCTATTATTACACTAGGAAGAATGGGGAGAATTTAATTCTCTTTTAACACCACAATCAATAAAAAAATCAAGTACATTGCTAACATATTCACCCCCATTAACCATTCTAAGCCTCTTAATTTTATAATTAGATGAATTATCAACAGATGCTTTAAATTCCTTACATTTTAAAAATACATTAGATTTTTTTTTAAGAAAATATGTCCCAATCATCCTTGTGAAATCACCAATAAATGTCACAACATAGAAAGAACCATTTAACAAAGCTACTTCAAAGGGTCGTCTAACATCATTATGAACAAGTTCTAGTGGTGAAGAGTAACTCTCCTTAGGATGTAAGTGAATGTTTTTAACACTTTGTTTCACGCGTAAACACCCTTCACAAGAATCGTGAGTTGAATGCAACACAAGAAAACCTTTAACTATGTTACATCTATGCATTTCATACAAGCTTCATTAACTAACATGTCCTAACCTTTCATGCCATAGTTTTGAATTATTCAAACTTTGATATACATAACAAGATGTAGAAGAAAAATCACCAGAAATATATAGTCCATTTCTTTGAATTCCATCAGCAATTATATTAGTATCCTTGATGTACAAAGTATACTTCAAAATTTTAATAGACAACCCATCATGAGTTAGTTGTGAACATTACAAAAGATTCCTTTTAAGCTTAAGGAAAAATAAAACATTATTTGAATAATACCATTTGCAAATTTTACTTTTCCTTTCTATATTGCTTTTAAAGATGAGTTGTCACCAAGATACACAAGTTCATTAATTTTTGTAACATAAAAAAAAAAGAATTGGAAATACCATTCATATAATTTGAAGCACCTGAATCTAGAATCCTTTCAAAATTTGAGGAAGAGTACAAACCAACATGCAATATAGTAGTTTTAGGAGCATCATTAGAGCTATCATTTTTCCTTAACTTCTATTTAGATGTGACAATCTGATTCTTATTTTTATATATAGGTTTATTAGATTTACACTATTTCTTTTTATGCCTAAATTTGACACATTTTTAAAATTTACCATTAAAGCTTACACCCAAATTTTAAGTAAAATTATTTTTATCAGAAAATGAATATTTAGTATTAGATCTAAACTTCTAATCAGAATAGGGCTTGCAAGATGTGAACTTCGAATTGTGAGCAAGAAGTACGTGTGAGGCATTATGCTAAGAGTCGAAATTCGTCATCACTTGCTCTTGCTGTATCAAAAGATAACGCAAAATACTGAAATTTTGTAATTCATCCTCATTCTGATATTTATAATTTAAGATAGAAATAAAATTCGTAAATATTTCATGTATATTTAACTAAATAATAAATTTGATTAATTTTTCACTAATTAATTGACAATTGCATCTAGATAATTGTGCTTTGATATTTTTAATTTTGACTAAGAAATTAACTAAATTTTCATCTCCTTTCATAGGAGTCGTAAGAAATCCTAATACAAGTTTAATAATTTTGGACAAACACGTACCTTCATGCATGGATTATAATTATTTTCATACCACACTAGAATGTTTGATATTACCAATGTGTAGAAGATATTCATCGTTCATATTGCACAAGATCATGGAAAGGGCCTCCAACATATGTTGTGAGAATGTATTCATATTTTCCACATTCGCTTGATGACCTGAGGGCACATGCTCAATCCCTGAAATGATTATCCAAAGTTTCTTGCCATAATTTGTGATTTAACCCTGATCTTCCAAATATTTTAATTTACTTCATTTAGGATTTGGGAATTATCAAGGTAAAAGAAATTAGACGCCACAGTCTTTCAAATTTCTTGAACCTGAAAAACATATCCCATTATCATATACAATGCACCATTGAGTTAGAATAAATATTGATAAAAAATTGATAATAACAATATTTTATGATTAAAAAACATGTCCTATTTCAGTTAAAGCGTATATATATATATATATATATTTTTAAAATATGATCATAACAATATTAATATAACCATATCTAAATTTATAGATCTAAAAAATCTATTTGATCATAACTCACTATGTCATTAAAATACATACTAATTAACTTCCCATAATAAAATAATAACCCGTATTATAAAGGGCTCTGGCGTTAAACCCCAAATCTATCATAATTTTTTTTTGACAATATAGTAGTGAAGATGAAACCCCTAAGAATGCACAACAACTTCAAATTTCTGAAAAGTTTTAATGTAGATAAAGATCTTGTCAGCTTAAATTGTACATCTAAAGGATCATCATTCTAACTTATTTTGGTTTTTCATGACGTTCATATGATTGTCAAATTTAACAGAGTGAAAATTTATTGTGTATTTTTCACGATTTTGGGTTATTTTACCTAAAATTATGTCAAATAATGGATCTGAATTCCCCTCAATTTATCCAATTTATCAAAGACATGCTAGTGCAAATCAAGAAAATGATTTATTTGCCAATTTCCATGCATGCAAGTTCAAAAACATGAAGAAAAGCAAAGGGCATCAGTAAATATAAAAAAATACTAAACAAATAGTATGACTCTTAAAAATTTAATTTTGTTTGGTATAAGTATAGTGAATTTAAATTAATAAGTTAATTTCCATGATCTTGTGAAGTCTATTTTCTAACATAAACTTCCACTTTCTGGGAATGATTATTCCCTCCATACACCACTTTTGAAACATAATTAAATAAATTTTTATTGCTAAAATTAAATAAAATTTTCAAAAGAAATATCCTTTTAAAGAATTTATATTAAATTTGTAAAGGTTAGAACAAAGGAAATATTCCATATAATTTCAAAATATAAATGAAAGTAAGAATCATATCATATTACATCTCACCCGAAAAAAAAAAATTTGGGGATTTAGAAATGAAAAACCCTAAAAATTTTACCAAGAGTTTTGAAGAGGGGGTCTACCACAATCTCTTCTTTTCCTAAAAATTATACTTCTTCACAAATCACACAAAAAATTAGATTTCATAAATGTAGTGGAAAAATAAATTAGGGGAGAAAAAGAAGGGGACCCGATACTTTTAAATACCCTTCCGTGTTGGTTGAAAAACCTATAGAAATTAAATAAAGTAAATACAAAAATATTTGATCTAATTTATTTTATCATCCCAAGGTCTGATACCATGATGGAATTTGAGGATTCAAATGAAAATGGGTTTAATCAACTTAAATATTAAACACTAATATATTATGCAACATTAAAAAGAATAAATAAATAAACATCATACTAATAAACTATAGTGCATATTAATTTAATAAATACTTATAGCATGTAAATAACACAGAACTCATGATTTATAGTGGAAAACCCGAAGGTAAAAGAAAAATGTGAAAAATAACCTTTATTATAGAGAACCCAATTGCATCTAGTTGAAACCTCATCCTTACTAACCCTAATCACAAGGGTAAAGACCAAATCAATTAATATTGACTTGCACACCTTTTATATATTCCTCTGAAATTAAGACCTGAAGTCCTTTTTATATGAGGTGATTGGGTATGTCTCCTAACTCACCCTTTTAACCAAGTCAGTTGACACATATTCCAAGGTTTGAATATTTAGTAATGGAAATATAAATATTTCATATTATTAAATATTTATCCTATATTATAATGTTGGACCCCTATTAACTAAGCGGTGGCCAGCCCACTTAACCATTATGTTCCAACAATGTTAGTTGCTACAAATGAGTCCCTTTACATTATGAATGAGTTTATTTGACTACATGTTAGTTGCAATATATAATAGCTTCATAAAAACAAGTATGACATTCATAATTTCATTATATTAAAGAGATTAACATGCACATTCAAAATCCATGAATATAGTAACTTAGTAATAGCTATATTAATTAATATAAGTTCCATAATTTTAAGTTCAAGTGGAAATGTCTGACATAATAACAGGGATAAATATTGCAAGAGTATTAAAAACACACAACAGTTGAGACAGTTAAAAAAGTAATTAAAGGATCTCATCAGCAGAAAAAAAAAAAAATAGCGAGCAAGAGGAAGAGGGGCCAGTATTGCCTAGATGAATAGAACCATGCAGGATCTGCAGAGGAAATTTGTTGAACTTGCTACGATTATAGCCCACAGAGGAAATCAAGGTTGAGATGAAACAAATGAAGAATAATTTTTTGAAATGGAGGAAGCACAAGGGCCACCCTTAGCTTTTGAATAAAGGATGCTTTGAGAATTAGAAGGAAATAATGATGGGATAAGAGTTAATATTCTAAAATATGGAGGTAGCCTAAAACAAGAGGAGTTGGTAGATTGGTTGAATAGCATGGGAAATTTGTTTGACTAGAAGGACATTTTAGAGGAAAATAAGGTAACATATTCATGCACAAAAGGAGGCATCAAGAAAGGGGAAATAAATGATTATGACCTTGAGTAAAATGGAGAAGAAGCTAAAAGAAAACTTTCTCCCTATAGATTATGCACAAACCCTTTTCATGAAGTTTCAGAATCTTAGATAGAACTTACAAACCGTGCAAGAATACACGGATGAGTTTTACAAGTTGTCAATTCATGTAGAGCATGAAGAAACTGAGGAAAATTTGGTTGTAAGGTATGTAAATGGATTAAAATTTTCTATTCAATATGAGCTAAGAATCCACAGGATCAAGAGCATGGAGGATGCCTATGAACTAGATTTAAATTCCGAAGAAAAACTAAAGTATCAAAGTTTTATGAGATTACTTGTGATGATTAGGGAGGCCTCATCCTCCTTTCAGGGATGAGATTATTTTAGTCAAGGTAGAGGAGAAAAACCTCGTGGAGGGGAAAAACAAGAAGCTACAAGACAAGATCTCTCGAATCAGTAAAGAGGTGTCGGATTTCCTAGGGGCAGAGGATATGTTGGCAACATAGGTTGGGAGACTCCACAAAGATCATTTGTTTGCTACATATGTGGTGAAGAGGTGCATACAACATTTGAATTCCCACATTATTATATGCATGACAAGTGGAATAAAGATCCTCAGAGAGTAAATATTTTTGAATCTAAACTAGAAGAAGATGAACATGACATAGAAATTCTAGTAGATGTGGGAGAAAATTTGATCATCAGAAGGACAATTATTGCTACAAGAAATGAGATCAAGGGGGATGCATGGCTACATACAAATATTTTCAAAACAAGATGCACTTCAGGAGGAAAGGTATATAATGTTATTATTGATGGTGGTAGTTGTGAGAACAAGGTTTCAAATGAGATGGTTGAGGAACTAGGTTTGCATTGTGAGAAGAATCCTAACCATTACCATATTACATGGTTTAAGAAGAGTAATGAAGTTACTGTTGATAAAAGATGTTTAATAAATTTTTCTATTGGGAAAAGTTATAAGAATGATATTTGGTGTGATGTTATTCATATGGATGTATGTATATGTTGCTAGGCAAACCATAGCAATTTGATAGAAAGGTTATTCATGACGGGGGAAGAATACGTATGCTTTTTGAAACAATGGGACAAAAAATAGTTTTTCTACCTCTTAAGGAAGAGGGAAACTCTGAAAATATGCTTTCTGCAAAATAACTTGTGAAGGAGGTAAATGAAACTAGGTTTTTCTATGAATTGGTCACAAATAATGATGAACCTATAAGTTCAAAAATACCAGTCAAAGCAGCAGAATTAATAGAAGAATTTTCTAATGTGATTCCTGATGAGCTACCAGATGGGTTACAACCTGAAAGAGATATTCAGCACCATATATATTTGATCTCAGGGTCTTCACTCCCAAATCAGGAAGCTTATACGATGAGCCCAACATTACATGCAAATAAAAATATGTAAGTCATAGAGCTCGTGATAAAGGGTGTAGTAAGGGAGGGCATGAGTCTGTGTGTAACTTCATTTTTATTAACTCCAAAGAAGGATGGAACATGGAGAATGTGAGTGGATAGTAGAGAAATCAATAAAATTACAATCAAGTATAGGTTTCTTATACCTTTTCTTGATGATATGATGGATGTGCTTGTTGGATCTAGGTGTTTTACCAAGACTTATCTTCATAGTGGTTACCATTAGATTCAGATCATAGAATGAGCATGAGTGGAAAAAAAAATTTAAGAAAAAGGATGGATTATATGAGTGGTGGTTGATTCCATTTGGGTTATCTACTGCACCTAGCACTATTATGAGGTTGATGAAAACTTTGTTGCAGGAGTACAATAGTAGGTTTGTTGTGGGTTATTTTGAGGATATCCTTATTTTTCAGTAAAACTTAAGAACAAAATTTGAGGCATCTACAAGATATATTTGAAGTGTTAAGGAAAGAGAAGCTTAATATAAATTTGAATAAGTACACATTTATGAAAGAAATTTTACTATTTTTGGGTTTTATTATTTCAGCAGATGGGGTACAGATGGACTCATAACATATAAAAGCAATTATTGAATGGCCTACTCCATGGAGTATAACAGAGGTAAGAAGCTTTCATGGTTTAGAAACATTCTAAAAAAAAATTATTAAAATTTTTAGCAATATTATAGTACCTATAACAAATTACACAAAAGGAAACTAAGCATAGCTTTAACTTCTTGACGAAGAAGGTGACAGAAGCACCAATTTTTGTACTACCATATTTTTATAAAGTGTTTGAGGTTTATCATGAGGTCTCACATATGGGAATTGGAGTTATCCTAAGTCAAGGGGGTAATCCAATAGTTTTATTTAGTGACAAATTGGATGAGGTAAGGAAGATCTACTCCACTTATGATGTGCAATTTATAAAATTGTACAAGAAATAAGGCATTAGAGGTATTACTTAGTACATAAGGAGTTTGTGTTATCTACAAACCACATAGCCCTAAAGTATGTGAATATAAAAACAAAAGTTGAAAAGAAGACATGAAAATTGGGTATCATTTTTGCATGGTTATACTTTTTCTATAAAGCATAAATCAGGAAAACAGAACCAAGTTGTGGATGTATTGAGTAGGCGTGTGACTCTATTTACAACTATGGACAATGAGGTGCTTGGTTTTGAAGCGATAAAGGATTTGTATTTTTCTACTTCTGATTTCAAGGATATTATTGAAAGGTTAAGTAGACCATTGTCATGTGATGCAGGAGATTTGTAGGATGGCTGTCTATTTAAGGGACTACAACTATGTATTTCATTTGGGTCTATGAGAGATAATATAGTGAATAAGTTGCATAACGGAGGATTGGTTTGGCACTTTGGTAAGGATAACACTATAGCTTTGGTAGAAGAGAAATACTATTGGCAAAAAATGAAAAGAAATGTGGTAAGATATGGGGACAGGTGTAGAATTTTCCAAGTTTGTAAAGACCTCACACAGAATACAAGGTTGTATATGCCATTGCATGTTCCCAAATGAAAGTGGACAGATTTGAGTATGGATTTTTTTTTGGGATTACCAAAAACACTAGGTAATGACTCAATTTCTTTTGTTTATTGATAGGTTCTCTAAGATGGTACATTTCCTATAAGAAAACTAGTGATGCAACAAGAGTAACATATATTCTTTTAGAGAAGTTTTTAGGTTACATGGTGTTCCAAAAACCATTATGTCATATAGGAACACAAGGTGCTTAAGTCATTTTTGGAGGACTTTCTGGAAGAATTTGAGAACTAAACAAAAATTCAGTAGTGCCTATCATTCTCAGACTGATGGGAAAATAGAGGTGGTAAATAGGAGTTTGGGAAACTTGTTAAGGTACATAGTTGGGGAAAATCCAAAACAATGGGACTTAGCATTACCACAAGCTGAAATTGCTTATAATAGCTTAGTAAATAGATCCATAGGAAAGTCTCCATTTTATATTTTGTATGAGAGTAATCCAAATGGGGTGTTATATTTTTTGTATATGCCAATTGATTATAGATTTAGTGATGATGCAAAATCATTTTCCAAATATATACAACAATTGTCGGAAGAAGTGCAGAAGAAGATGCAAAATAGTAATGATAAGTATAAGGAAATAGCATACGTGCAAAGAAGGAGAAATGTGTTTATAATAGGTGAGTTGGTTATGGTATACCTTCAAAAGTAAAGGTTTCCAAAAGGATCGTCTAACAAACTGAAGTACAAGAAGGTTAGTCTCTTTAAAATCGTGAAAAAGATAAATAATATTACTTATGAGGTAGAATTGCAAGGAAATTTTTATATTTCTTGAGTGTTTAATGTTTCAAACTTATATTATTTTCATATGGATTGTGAAGAAGGGGATATTATTGAATAAGTTATAGATTTGAAGCAGTAGGTTCCGGTGAAAAACAAAGATGAAGTGGATCAAATTTTAGACAAGAAAATAGTTAACGTGCAAAAGGGACAATACAACAAATATTTGGTACATTAGAAAGGATTGGAACAAGAGGAAAACACATGGGGCACAGAGTGGGAGATTACAAAGCTGGATAAAGATAAATTGTAGAAATTTTAAGAAGACAACTTGTAGGAGGTTTTTTTTTTCAAGCAAGCGAGAATGATGCACTATTTTTATCAAAAACTTGAAATGGTCATATATTTTTATCTGGGTGTCCGTTTGAGTCTATTTTTTTTAGTGAGATAAATGCATTGGTCAACTATTCCTTCTAGTTGGAGAATTTTTAGGCACATTTTTGGGCCTGAAACCTGCCATTCGGGGGCCAAAAAATAGGATTTAAGTTATAGTTTAGTTTTTTCCTTTTTTAGGGAAATAGTTAATTTTAGTCTTATCAATGCAATGTAGGTTTTACATTTTGGAATTCCTCTTATTTAAGCACATAAAATATGTGTGGAATTTTGCATGCTCATACGAATAAGCATGTGAACTTACTAAAAATAACATGTTTTAGTAAACTACTAAAAATAGTAAATTTCACCACCTAGAGTATATTTAGTCAAAGATAGTTAGAGTTCTCTTGGAAACTTGAGTTGGAAGTTGTTTTCTTATCTATTAAGCATTTTAATTCATGATTAAATAATGAAGAAGAATATTTATTTTCTTTGAGTTCAAGATATTTGCAATATATTGAGTGTGTGTTACATTTTTAGCTACATTACAAACCCATATGTGTCTTCTCTACTCTTAAATTTGTTTGATATGATCATTTAATTTAAACCTTATATAGAAAACATGGGTATTTTTTTATCATAAGTTTGATTAGAATTCATTTGATATGATCATTTAATTTCAAGCTTTTATACGAAACATGGATCTTATAAATGTTGTCCAAAGTTAAATTGTCTTCTTTAATTTAAAAATCACGTGCAATATACATGTATTATTACTAGTATGATAATTAATATTATTTTAAGTTAGATGAATTAAATTAGGATGGATCCTTCCTAATATTAAGAAATATATTATAAAAAAATTCTAAATAATATTTTTAAAATTATAGAAGTATTGACCTTATAATTTTACAATTTCTTTTTATAATTAAATTTTAATTTTTTATTATTCCTTTTTTCTAATAATGTTAAGTTGTCATATCAAATAATATCTATTATTTTTCATCCTTATCAAAAAATAATTATTTAAATATTCTCAAAATTTTCAAAATATTTTCAATAGCCTTAGAAAAATCCTCTATTTCAACCATACATTTCGTTTAATGATAATCGTAAGTCCTTTTTTTCCTTTTTGAGAGCTATTACATTCCATTTTCCTATAATTATCCTTTTGATACTATATGTTAGTATCCAAATTGATTCTCCCTCAAATTCTAAGCAGCATCACTGATTTAACAGGAAGCTTAGAGACAAATTAGATCATGGTGAGTCATTTTGTAGCTGGGGATGAGATCTAACTGGCCCTCTGTCTCTCAAATGTGGAGAAATGGATAGTACCCTCAAGAGGATTTGATCTCTCCTCACTATTTTAGGTTGTGACTTTCAACTAGGGTAAGAGGACACTTTTGTATCCTGTTGTTTATGGAGCAGATAGAGATATCCTTCCTAATGAAGAGGTTAAGGATACCTTGGAGAAAATATGATTAACACACCAAATCTTATTGTCACGAGTTGTCACTGCTAGACCATGGGGATATTTTCACAACAAGGCAAAGTCTATTAAATACATTTGAAATACTGGTTGTTTCTGCATGCTTTGGTAATGGAAATTATGCATTTGTGCACACACAAGACAAACATGGGTAGTATGGGTAGGATTGGTTGTTTTCAAATGAAATTTTGGTCGGAGGTGAGGTAGGATGAACCTTGATTCAGCAAATATTTGAGAAATCTTATAAAATGGAAGTTTAAACCAGTAGAGTGCCAAAAAATAGCTAAAATGTTTCTTTAACTAGGATATGTGCTTCAATGGAGGCCCAGATTAGCACTTTGTCACACAATCTTTGAGATTCTATAACAAAGGATTGAGTTAGGAAATCTACCAAAGTATCAAGATCTAAGCCAAATCATGCCTAAGGTACACCCAAAGGCTTACAGATAATCTTTGTCAAATAGATGAAAGAAAAGTGATTTTAAATCATTTATTTCATTCCCAGATGAAAGATCTTATGAGAAATGAAATTGCAGATGCCGCTAAACTATCACAAGCATTGAGGCCTATGTGATTGATTCAGAGTTAATACAAGATTGTATTAGAAATAAGAAAAACTACTCGCATACATTGAGAAATAAAACAAACAATTTTTTCTTCAAGACAACATAGAACAACTTGAATTGGATTTAATCTATCAGCAGGGGAAAGTTTCTAGAATTGTCTCAGATCTTGTCAATGGCTATAAATTTGTAAGCACCTTGACATGATTAGATTTAACAAAAAAAATAGATATACAAGCTTCTCAAACAGCTTCTCAAAATGATGGGCTCTTTCAAGATTTTTCTATTAGGGAATTCAGTCTTCCGACTTCTAACACTCTAACACTCCAACCATTTGCATGATAAATTTGTACCATTTATAACATTTAAAATAGATCTCTTTCTTCCCCAAAAATATAGACATTGAGTGTCATCAATGCTTTCCATGATCGCGATCATGATTCTCAAGGATCAGATCTATGCAAAAGTCACCAAGTGCTCGAGGGGGTAGATCTTCCATTGAATATCTCCCGGCATTCAAATCCTCGCTTCTGGTAGATCACTCTTTCTTCAACTTATCCAACCAATTCCACCCATAATCTGTAAAATCTAGTTCCTTGTGTTGCTCAGGACAAGAAAAACTAGGAAATTCTGATCAAGCGTCGATAGTTAGATCATTTTTAATGGAGAAATACGTGTTCCAAATTTTCCCCACCAAACTCAGATATCAACATTAACTCTTCTCTCTATTTGACGGGTAGGAAATTCTAAAAAATCACGAACACTCACACTTCTAGGAGCGTTTCAATAAAAATGGGGGAAAAATAAGATTCAGACTCACAGCTATCATTGATCTTTCAATTTGAATTTGGATCTTCCACATGAAAGATTCAACTTTAAAATAGGCCAAGGGCTTCATTTGAATTTTTACAATCTTTTAGAGAATTGTTAAAAAATTCTATTTTTCTCCAAACCTCCGCCCTCGGGAAATGAGCCTGACACATGTCCAAACGTGGGACCCAACGAAACTGCAGTTGAATTCTTCCATTTCACCTCCTTTTTGGAAAAGGGAAAATATTCCAAATTTTCCCCACAACTCCACCCTTCCGCTATTGACGGGGAGAAACACCCGTCAAACCGTAAAATATAGAAAAATGATCATTCGAGCCCGAAAATGAAAATTTCTTCAAGGAAAGAGAATTTATAAGTGTTACAAGGCTCAAATATGTCCATCAGAGACACATCCATTCATTTTTCTTCATGTATTCAAGGAAAAATGACAAGGGCAGAAAATCCTAACTGTAAAAATGGAAAGAATGGGAAAGCTCGAGTTTTTGAATGAATAGAGGATGGGAGACTCAAATTTTAGACCTCTTTGGAGAAACAGAGAAACAAGGACACAAATATGGATCCATACGTGATCCTCGAACAAAGGAGATATTAACTATGGAAACAAAAGGAAAGTAGAGACTTTCCTGAAACAACACATGGGGATAAAATGTGACAGAGGCCGTAAATTAATGGATTTCAAAGGGAAAATGGGGTGAGACTTTTTCAAGAACCAACATTGGATTCGACTCGGGGATGGGCACTCCCTATGAGTGCCACAAGAACAACAGTAGACCAAGTGCCAAAAATATCCATTGGGTAATGGAGTCAGCTTGTAGAGTAGAGAGATAGAGCCATCTCAAAAATGAACAGAGAAACTAGTAAAAACAAGTCACCAAGGACCAGAACAAGCAAAAACACAAAAGACAGGAAACAAACAACAAACTATACACTGTACACAAGATTTTTATCTTGATTTAGGGGAATCAATCCAAGAAATGCTTCAAATGCCTACCATTAATAGGAAATTCAAGCAGTTCACCATCTAAGTCCTTGAGGAAGAAGGTATGTTCACCAATTTTAATATCAATGGAGTAAGGGCCCATCCATAATGAGTCAAATTTGCCATGCTTTCCCTTATCTTCATGCATGATATCCCATAGCAACACAAGATCTCCAACATTGAAAGCTCTGGGAATGACCTTCTTGTCAAATAACTTCTTCAAATTTTCTCTGAACTTTACATGCCTCTAGTGGGATGCCCTTCTCTCTTCATCAAGCTCAACAATCTTGTTAATGGGAGCATCATAAGGACTTACCTCTTGATCTTCCAGCTGTTGAATGTACTAATATGAATATAGTTACATATGAAGGGGAAATAAGGCCCGAGTCCCATATAACAACTCAAATGGACTATTTCCAGTAACTCTCTTGATAGTGATCCTATCTGCCCAAAGAGAAAACTTGAACTCTTCACCCCACCTTCTCTTGTTCAGCTCCAAGGTTCTTCTGATAATCTTCAGCAAATTTTTATTACTGGATTTGGCTTGTCCATTTCCTTGTGGGTTGTAATTAGAGGCATATGCCAAGTTGATCCCATATCTTTTGCACATTGCCATCAAATTCTTAGCTCTAAAGCTCATGGCATTGTCAGCAACAATCTCAAGTGGCACCCCAAACCTGCAGATGATGTTGTTTAGCAAAAAGTCCATGACAACATGGTGTGTTGCCTTCTTGGTGGGGATTTCCTCCACCCATTTAGTAAATTAACCAATGGCTACAAGAATCCACTTATGGCTAGTACTTGAAGGGTCTAAAATATCACCAATGAAATCCATTTCCCATTGCTTGAAGTGAGCTTCAATTGATCAATTGAAGTTTTTAGTCTTCCAGAGAAGGCTGAAAACTCTCACATCTTCTAACAAAAAAGATTTGTATCCTTAAAGGGAGTGTCGACACTAAAATTTTCCTCCGTAATTTCTATTTCATTAATGTATGTATTAGGAATAGGATGTTGTTAAGTGTAATTAGTAGTAGCATCTAATAGAAGATAACGACACCATCAGTACGGTACTGCCAATAATGTAGAGTACGGTAACAGTCAAAGTACAATACGAATGTTGTAAAAAGTAAATATTTGTCGTAAGTGGTCCAGTAATGTTAAAATTTCAAAGTTGGGATAAGTAGAGAAGTAGGGTCTACATGATTAGGAATTAGAAATATTATATTGGTAATAAGGACAAGGAGTGAGGTCATAAATATTTTGTGTATTTTATTTGTAAAAAGTCTAAAAATGTGGAACCCATGTGAAATGATAAGGTTTATCTTATCTTAAAAGATAAGCTTACATGTACAGATAAGAGTTAAGGTATGGAATATGATTCGTCAGAGTGGATTTCTTATCCTATCTTAGAGATAAGATGGATAAGCCTGGAAGTTCTATAAATAAAGAGGCCACCCCCTCATTTAGCATAGAAGGAAGTAGTGAGAAATATTGTATGAAGTGTGTAAAGGAAGCCATCAGTTTAAAGGTGTGTTGAAGAAGCCATTAAGAGGTGTAATTGTAAAGTTTCTCCCATAGTCTTGGTGGAAGGCAAGTGAAGTCAATAACACTTGAAGTACCTCATGGGTGAGATTGTAACAATTTCATGTTAATATTATAATTTACTTTGATATTTCAGATTTGTCATCATTCCGTCTTATCATAGTCAATGGTATTCTTGTGTTATGTTTGTTGTTTTGTTTCCAGATTACATCCACCAAACTAAAGGTTGTGCATTAGTAAATAATCATAGCACGAGGAGTTCCCGGTGAAGAATTATCATAGTGCCGGATTGGTGATGACATTTTGGTTCCGTTGCCGGGACCATTCCTCGTTGGTGGATTTTCTGGAGAGATATTCCCACTTAGTCAAAAATCATTTGGAGGGTAACCTTGTTTTTACTGTGCATAGTAGTTACCATGGTAAAATTTTTGCCGTGAATAGTATTTACCTACCATGGTAAAGTCAATTTTTATCGTGAATAGTATTTACCACAGTAAAGTCACTTTTTACTATGAATAGTATTTACCACAGTAAAGTCACTTTTTACCGTGAATAGTATTTACCGCAGTAACTTCACTTTTTACTGTGAATAGTGTTTACCACAGTAAAGTCAGTTTTTACCGCAGTAAGTCAAGTTTTACCATAGTTTACCGTGGTCATTTCTATTTTCTATTATAGTGATTTCAATTATTTGTGCACATAAGTCTTGTTGATTGTACTTTTGGGTTGGTATTTCACTGTGGTTACTTTTGAAAATGGGAAAGATTCCTATTTTTTCAGCCCAATCTAATGAAGATGCTTCCTCTTTCATTCAAGAGTTTAAACGATCTTCTATTTGTAATGGCCTTATAAGAAGGGAATAATGGACTGAATTTTTTCCTACCTTTTTGGATGGTTCAGCCCTTAGGTGGTTTGAAACACTAGGTGATAATGTGAAAAACTCATGGGATTTATTAACTGAAAGTTTTCTTGAAGAATTTGGTGAACAAAAGAGATATGTAGATCTCATGATCGATATCACAAAGCTAACCCAAGGAGAGAAGGAGAAGATAAGGGATTATCATGCTCGTGTTCTAGAGCTAAGGAGGAAGCTTGATGCCCAGATCTGGAAGGAAGGATTAGCAGATGGGTTGATGAATGGCATGGATAATCTCCTATGTAAGCACTTCATTCTTGGGATGAAGCCAGAGATCAGACAACGAGTGAAGTATGACCACCCAGCTACCATTGAACAAGCAAAGGAGATTGCAATAAGGCAAGAAGAAAGCATGGAAGAGGAGCCCAAAGAAATTGTTGCTAAAGTAGAGCCTACACCAGCACCTTTGGTCCAGAATCCACAACCACTCTCGGTGAGCACAAATATTTCTCCTAGTACATCTACTGAGTATGAAGATCTGCTCAAGAAGATGGGTCAGTTAACTATTAATCTTCTTCAAGGAAAAGAATTTAGTTCTCAGGGAGGAGATAGAGGTCCAAAAAGAAATATTTCTGAAGTTGTATGTTATGGTTGTTATAAAAAGGGTCATTATAAGTATAATTGTCCAGATAGAGCTTCTACATCTGGTAAAGGAGATAATGATAAAGGAAAAACACCTGTGAATTCTTTTGATGTAGTAGATAAGAGCAGAAATAATGAAGTAGATGTGTTTGTAACAAAAAGAAAGAAAGAAAAAGATAATCAAGATGGAAATGATCCTAAGAAGATGAAAGGAGAAACTAGTAAGAAACATAGGAGAAGAAAGTTGGGTGTGCAGGATTTTCTGATTTCACAGGGGCAAGGACCATACTCCATCTTGGAAGATCTGTCCAAAAGGCCTGCAAATATTACATATGGTCAACTCTTGGCTATGTCTTCTGAGAAGAGGCGGGAGCTGCGAAGTGGACTCAATGCTCGACGAAGGAAGGAGGTTGAGGTCCCTGTTTTGGAGGCAGAGGCGGATCCCTATGCTCCACAAGCTGAGGTATTATGTAATGGTATTTCAATTCATGATGTCTTAGTTGATGGAGGTGCTGCAGTTAATGTAATGACCGAGTCTGTAATGAATATGTTGGGTTTAAAAATTGATCGCCCTTCAACACTTCTGTTAAGGTCATTAAATAAGGGAAAAACTAAACCAGAAGGTGTAGTTTCAAATGTGGCAATATCTGTTATGGGTGTTGTATGTGTGGTAGACTTTCAGGTGATGAAAAATGGTACTGTTGCGTACCCAATGTTGCTGGGAAGACCATGGCTAAGGAGAGTTCATGCAAGAAACTACTGGAATGAAGGCTTCATGACACTTGGACGTGGTAGAGAGAGGGTGAAGATAAACGTGATCCCTCGGCATCATAAGGCAGAACCTGTGGATTCAAGTGATGAAACTGATGATTGGACATCCTCTGATTACTCTAGTACCAGTGAAGTGGACACTGAAGATGAAGAAAGTGAGGTTGATGTTTCAGTCATGGATATCCTTCCAGTCACACTGACTCATGACCCCATAAAATTATCTGAAGAAGAAGTTGATGATCGTCTCCAACAAATAAAGATTGGTGATGCTGTGATGGAGAGTGAGAAGGAATCCTACCTCCAGCTCTTTCGAAGGTACATACACATATTCACTTTTGATTACAAGGAACTCCATCAAGTAAGTTGGGTAGAACATTCTATTGAGTTGGTAGATGGTGCTAAGCCCATAAAGCAAATGCCATATAGAATGAATCCTAATTTTTCCAAGACTGTAAAAGAAGAAATAGATAAGTTGCTTGATGCAGGATTCATATTTGCTGTGGAGAATTCAGAATGGGTTTCTCCCATTGTGATCTCAATAAAAAAGAATGGGAAGCTACGCATTTGTGTTGATTACAGGAAGCTCAATAAGGCAACAAAGAAGGATCATTACCCTCTTCCATTCTCAGATCAGATCTTGGACGAAGTAGCTGGCCAGGAGTGTTATAGTTTTGCTGATGGATATAGCGGATACAACCAAGTCCATATAGCGGAGAAAGATCAGCTGAAGACCACGTTCACCACTCCTTGGGGAATGTTTGCTTATAGAGTTATGCCTTTTGGGTTGTGTAATGCTCCAGCAACATTCCAGCGTTTGATGAATAGGGTGTTTGAACCCTACATTGGGAACTTCATCAGAGTATTTCTGGATGATTTTTGCATCTATGGGAGCAAGTTGGACCACCTGCACCAGATGGAGACAGCATTTCAAAGGTTAGATGAAGCACAAGCCTCACTAAACCCTACAAAGTGTGTCTTTGGATGTTCTAAAGGTGTTTTGTTAGGGCATGTTGTATCCAGAGATGGTATTGGTACTGATCCTGATAAAGTTTCAAAAATCAAAGATTTACCATTTCCTATGAATAGAAGTAAGTTGAGATCATTTTTAGGCCATGTGGGTTACTATAGAAGGTTCATCAAGAATTTCTCAAAGATTGCACAGCCACTAACCCAGTTCTTGAAGAAGGATGTTACTTATGAACCAGGAATTAAGGCGCATGAAACTTTTGGACAACTGAAGGAAGCCTTGGTGTCTTCACCTGTTTTGAAGAATCTAGATTGGAGCAAGCCATTCATTGTGTACAGTGATGCCTCAGATGCAGCACTAGGAAGTACTTTGAGCCAAAAGGATGAAAATGGGAATGAACATCCAATTTACTTTGGGAGCAGACAAATGAGCAGTGCTGAGGTAAATTATACTGTAACTGAAAAAGAGGCTCTAGCTATCATTTTTGCTGTAAAGAAGTTTAGAAATTACTTGCTAGGGCAGAAATTTATAGTTGTAACAGATCATCAGGCTCTAAAATATATTGTCAATAAGCCTAACCCATCAGGGAGGATAGCAAGATGGATAATTTTGCTACAAGAATTTGAATTTGATATTATAGATAGGCCAGGAAAGAAGCATGTCAATGCAGATGCACTCTCTCGAGCCTATGATGGTTTAGGATCATCTTGTGATGATGATGATTTCCCTGATGCAGCATTGTTATCCCTTGACACAATCCCTAGTGAATACATAGATATTTGGAATTATCTGAATGAATTCAAGTTTCCTGATGGTGCCAATGCAAAGACTAAGAGAAAGATTACTCAAGCCAGTCGTCCATATTCTATTCTGCATGGAGTATTATTTTGAATAGGACCTGATGGACAGTACAAGAGGGCAGTTGGACGTGATCAAGGGAAGGAACTACTAGAAGAATTCCACAATGGTACATGTGGAGGGCACTTCTCTGGACAACTTACAACAAGAAGGATCTTGGATGCAGGTTATCACTGGCCCACTCTTTTTAAAGATTGTTATAATTATTGTAAGACATGTGATATTTGTCAAACACATGGTAACTGTAAGACTTCATCAGCTCCATTATGCCCTATTCTTCCACTTGGTCCCTTTGAAAAGTGGGGAATAGACATTTTAGGTCCACTTCCAACTACCTCACACCAAAATAAGTATATTGTAGTTGCCACAGATTATTTAACCAAGTGGGTTGAAGCTAGGCCATTGAAAACAGCTTCCATGGATGAAGTGGCAAGGTTCATATATGAACGCATTGTCACCAGATTTGGTTGTCCATTAGAAATTGTAACAGATCAAGGAAGCCACTTCATTAATGAGGTAGTAGAA
Source organism: Taxus chinensis (assembly GCA_019776745.2). NCBI lineage: Eukaryota > Viridiplantae > Streptophyta > Pinopsida > Cupressales > Taxaceae > Taxus > Taxus chinensis. The sequence goes on from CM034154.1 coordinate 111,392,695, forward strand.
GCCCTAGTCAATAAATTTTCTATTAAGCACAGGAAGGCAACAACATACAAGCCAAGCACAAATGGACAGGTGGAACGAACAAATTTTGTGTTGTGTCAAATTCTAGCAAAAGATGCAGCCTTGCAGGTACATAAGTGGGATAAAAGGATTCATGCAGCATTGTGGGCATATAGGGCAACATCAAAGTCAGCAACAAGATACTCCCCATTTCAGTTGGCCTATGGCATTGATCCAGTTCTTCCTATTGAGTTTGATATTCCCACTGTGAGAGTTATGAAAAATGAAAGGATGGATGAAAGTGATTCAGTAAAAGAAAGGTTGGTACATCTTCATTTGCTAGAGGAAATGAGGGAAATAGCAAAGGATACAAGCTATAAGAAGAAAATGAAGCAGAAGGAATACTTTGATCAAAAGATCCGTTGGTCTCCATTTCATGTGAATGACTTGGTTCTAGTATATGATTCCAGATACAAAAAAAGAAGACAGAGAAAATTTCTTCCAAAATGGATGGGGCCCTACAAAATAGAATTTGTGCATGAAAATGGTACGTACCGACTGGAGGAATTGGATGGCACTCCCATTATGAAATGGGTCAACCATGACAAGTTGAAGATTTTCCAAGCACCAGAATAGTCTACTCCGAGGACGGAGTAGAAGCTAGGAAGGGGGAAGATGTCAACACTAAAATTTTCCTCCGTAATTTCTATTTCATTAATGTATGTATTAGGAATAGGATGTTGTTAAGTATAATTAGTAGTAGAGTCTGATAGAAGATAACGACGCCGTCAGTACGGTACGCCGCCAATAATGTAGAGTACGGTAATAGTCAAAGTACAATAGGAATGTTGTAAAAAGTAAATATTTGTCGTAAGTGGTCCGGTAATGTTAAAATGTCAAAGTTGGGGTAAGTAGAGAAGTAGGGTCTACATGATTAGGAATTAGAAATATTATATTGGTAATAAGGACAAGGAGTGAGGTCATAAATATTTTGTGTATTTTATTTGTAAAAAGTCTAAAAATGTGGAACCCATGTGAAATGATAAGGTTTATCTTATCTTAAAAGATAAGCTTACATGTACAGATAAGAGTTAAGGTATGGAATATGATTCTTCAGAGTGGATTTCTTATCCTATCTTAGAGATAAGATGGATAAGCCTGGAAGTTCTATAAATAAAGAGGCCACCCCCCTCATTTAGCATAGAAGGAAGTAGTGAGAAATATTGTATGAAGTGTGTAAAGGAAGCCATCAGTTTAAAGGTGTGTTGAAGAAGCCATTAAGAGGTGTAATTGTAAAGTTTCTCCCATAGTCTTGGTGGAAGGCAAGTGAAGTCAATAACACTTGAAGTACCTCATGGGTGAGATTGTAACAATTTCATGTTAATATTATAATTTACTCTGATATTTCAGATTTGTCATCATTCCGTCTTATCATAGTCGATGGTATTCTTGTGTTATGTTTGTTGTTTTGTTTCCAGATTACATCCACCAAACTAAAGGCTGTGCATTAGTAAATAATCATAGCACGAGGAGTTTTCGTTGAAGAATTATCATAGTGCCGGATTGGTGATGACAGGATCCTGAAGATTTCAATCTTGTAGAGAAGTGTTGCAAACTCTCACATCTTCTAACCAAAATATTTGTATCCTTAAATAGAGTTGGCAACCAATAATCAGCCCTCAGGATCTTGTGTGTTGTGACTCTTGCAGCACAATGTCCCCCACAAACTCCTCCATGGAGATCAGTGATTATCTCTGGGGCTTCTTCTTTAGTAATACACCTTAAGAGGACTCCCTCTAGGTTTTTCCAAGCTAACCCAAAATCAGTAATGATATATTTTTGGGAGGCCAACTTAAGAGCTCTTTTCTGGTTCTTACTTAAATTATCAGGGTAGTATAAATGTCTGAGATAGAAAATTACATCCTTGTACCTCTCAAAATTTATCAACCTTTCAGAAAAACCTATCATTTCTTCTTCTACTTCATTTACCTCAATATTTTACAAGTTGTTCTTAGCCATAAGCTTAGCCAAGCCCAAACCTCTCACCAACTTTTTGGTTTGGATATCCATGTTATATTCTTGCAACTTGTTCACCCACCTACACCTTTTTCTTGAAACCTACATCTCTTACAAGATGTCTTTCACCATGGTGTGGGGAACATAAGCAACAATATTAGAGCTCAAAATGTAAGGCCTGAAAACCTTTGTTGCTTTTACCAAGGAACATGCTTGTTTTTCCATAATAGTGTACTTCAGCTCAACCCCTTACAAGGCCTTACTAAAAAATGCAATTCGCCTCTCAGCCCCTTCATTATCCTCATACAGTAGGACAGAAACAATAGTATTCTTTGAAGCAAAGGAAAACAGTTGGAAAGGCTTCCTATAGTCTGGAGCTGCCAAAACAAGTGCATGCTTTAGTGCCTCTTTAATCCCATCAAAATATTAGATGGCAACTTCCTCCCACTTGATGACTTGGTTCTTCTTTAACGTAGAATTGATTGGAATGGTCAACTCAACAAAGTTTGATATGAATCTCCTGATGAAGTTTATCTTCCCAAAGAAATATTGAATTCCTTTCTTGGTTCTTAGAATTGGGACCTTGTTGATGGCCTCTACCCTTTATGGATCAATCATCACCCCTTCTTGTGACATAATGTGGCCAAGAAACTTTTCCTTCTCCACTCCAAAATGGCATTTCTTTGGATTGAGTGAGATGCCATATTCTCTACATCTTATCATCATCTTCTCCAAGTGCAGCAAGAGATCACTTCTCTTCCTAAAAAATACAGTTACATCATCTTGATAAAAAGTAATAAACTCATTGATGTAACCAGCAAAAGCAACATCCATTCATTTCTCTTTGAAAGGTGGCTCTAGCATTCATCAAACTGAAAGGCATCCTGACATATACATAGGTTCCCCAAGGAGTAGTAAAGGCAGTCTTGATCCTTTCTAATTCCTTCACCACAACTTGGTTATAACCAGAGAAACCATCTAGAGTGGAGATCAATTCAAAACCAGTCACTAACTACAACATGTTTTCCATATTTGGTAAAGGATAATTATCCTTCATTGATGCTCTATTTAGATTCCTGAAATCTACACACAACCTGATGTCACCATTTTTCTTTCTAACTAGTACTAGGTTTGCAACCCAAGAAGAATACCTTGTGGGATAAATAATCCCTCCATCTCTTAGCTTCTTCAGTTCCTCTTGCATTTTAAGAGATAAGAGTGGATTGATTGGCCTATGTTTCTTCCTGAATGGCTTTGCATTAGACTCCAAGGGAATCTCATGTTGAAACAGGTCTTCTCTGTATGCTTTTAATTCAGAATAGGTCTAAACCATGCAATATTGGTATTTCTTCAACAATTGGATGTATGACTGCTTCTCCTCCTTACTAAGATTGTTACCTAGCCAAATTTTCCTTGGCTTCTACTTCATACCAAGATCATGCTCCTCAACATCCCTCAAGGTTGCTATGCATCTGTTAACAATGCGATCAACATTATCAAAAATTGATTCAAGAGCAACCAGTCCTCTAGGAATGGTATTAGTATTTAGCTGGATGATTCCCTTGCCAAACAAAGTTCCCTTCCCCTCTGTCGCACATACCATTGGCTCCCAATAAATACATTAATCAACAAAATCTCCCTTTTTCTATAGAAATCTTCTTATCTAAGCATCATCATCAAAAACCTGCCAGTGTTTAATGTTTTCAGGGACATAGGGTCTTGTCAACACCTCAACATCATATTCACAATATGGGGACATTGCACAAGTTTCAAAACGAAACCCGAACACTACAAACTTTTTTTCCAAGTCATTGAACTTCCTATCATGGTGCACAATGTTGAATGAATCAAACATCTCAATGAAATCCCAAACTACATACTTGTATTGCTTCATTCGTTGATTCTTTGTGGCATACAGTTTTATGACTTGTTTTACAATTAATTCTGAGTATCCTTTGACAATGATGTCTTTGACACCATATTTCCAAGAAATTCTTAAACCCAACAATAGTGCCTCATACTCAGTAATATTGTTAGTGCACTCAAAGTTGAGTTTGAAGGAAAAAACAAATATTTCCTAATTTGGAAAAAGAAGAACGACACCAACACCATTTCCAAACTTAGAGCAAGATCCATCAAACAATAGAGTCCAAGGATATCTTTCTTGTTCAAGACATCTGCATTCCTCAAATTTATGCTCTTTTCCATCAGCAAATCCTACAAAGTTATCAGCATCAACATTTGTGTACAATACTTCATAGGATGTGTTGTTAGGATCTTCAATAAGGTGCAACATCTTCTTTTCCCCATACAACCTAACAAGGCTGCCATAAATTTGGATGGTGGCATAGGAAATGTCCATTTGGACACTCCCACCAACACTTGCAGCCCATTTTCTAAACAATAGCATGCCCCAATTGGCTGGGCAGTCAACAATGACAACATCAAGCTTTAAATTTTTACCTGGGTAAGCTACAAGCTGCACCACCAAACCCTTCACACATCCCACTACTGGAACTTCTCTGGATTCCATGGTAGTGTACTTCCCATATGCTGATGTCACTTTGATATTCAGCTCATTCATGACTTCTAGAGGCGTGACATTACATGATGCCCCTGAGTCAAACATATAGTTATGGAGTAATTTGTCCTTAATGATTAGAGTGGTGAATAATGGATCCACATTTAGTTGAGAGTCCACCAAGGATGTCCCCAAATAAACCTCACGTGGTTCATCTATCTCTTCTAGTGCTGGTGGGGCTTCTAGTTCTTTAATGGCTGGTGGGGTATCCACAATGTTTATGTTTTTGCCTAGGGCATTCTTCTCTTCTTTCAATCCCAAGTATTTGAATGCTATCTTTTTGTGCTCAGAAATCCTAAGCATCTCAATAATTGGAATAGAGACTTTGATTTTACTTAAAACTTGGGCAATATCATATGGGGCATTCTTTGGCAAAGTAGTATTGGAAGGAAATCCAACACACTCACTAGGTGGTGTAAGACTTTTGACAACTTGGGCTTGAGGAGGGGTATGATTTTTGTTTGGAACTGCAGGGATTTTGGCAGATGCATCTTTATTATGATCCTTTTTAGGAATGTTTGAAAGTAAGGGAGATTTTGGCTTGGCTTGAGGCCCTATCCCTTTGATAGCGTTACTTCTTGTGTTATATTCCTTCTCTTGAGTAACTACAACATTCATTAGTAACTGTCTATCTTCCTGAGATGTGATTCATCCATCATACTTCTTTATCATTAAAGCCCTTAAATATTCAAATTCATTACTAGGAAACTCAAAAGCTTGTACAGTATCTATTTCTAACGTATGAGAGGGTCGAAGAATAGGTCCCCTATTAATGCAGTCCCAAAAAGTAGTAGCAATCTGGGCACTTGTTACCTCAGTTAAAGTTGTCGTTTTTTGTGAGCTTGTGGAACAACCCATCATGTAGACATCATCATCATTATCATCATCAGCTTCTTCTTCTTTTTGATATTCTTCACAAGGAGCATGGGGCATGAAACATCTGTCACACCAATCAATGACATTTATCTCCTCCACAACAGCAACTCTGGTAGCCAAAGGATCAGGCATCATTTTGTTTTCCTTACCTTCGGGCTACCTATTTCCAAATCCAATAGGTCCCTTTCCTCTGTCATCAGATATTTGGTGATCTGTAAATCTATCTTTGATTTGTTTCTTGTGTCGACCTTGTGAGCTCTACCCAATTCCTTTCTCAACTCGGGCTAGTTTATAGGAAATTTCTTTGACAGCCCCTGCCAAAGTTTTCACAACTTCTTCCAAATCAGCAGCCTTGCTTGTTTGAGGATTTTATGGGTTAACTAGCTTTACACCCTCCCTTTTTGGAGGCTTTCTTATTTCCTTGATGTTGTTCTCTATTTGCAAATCCATGGTGAAGGCTTGCCTTAAATTTGTGGGGTTTTTATGTCTTAAGTAATATGCAGCCTTTTTATCAAATGCATCAGAATGTTTGATCGAACATGACTCATCACAAGGCCTTATCCTAGCAGGCAACCTCCTCAAGGTCTTATTAAACCTTCTGTTGAAATCATGTACTAATCTTTAGGATTCTTTTTTTATGTTTTCAAATTCTATCAAAAGAAACCTAGGGCCAGTTCTATCACCATACTACAATCTAAATGCATTGCTCATCTCAGACTAAGAATCAATAGAGTTATCTGGCAATGCTTTATACCAATCCCTAGCATCTTCTTCCAAGGTATGGATAAAAAAATTGATATATACATATTCATGATCAATCTCAAAATCTTCCGTTGATTTATAAAAAGCTTTAGATGCTGATCACCACTAATAGCATTGTTTCCTTGGAACTTTGGCATTCTATTCCTTACATCTTGAGGGACTACATTTGGATATCTAGCCATTGCCTCAAAATTTATAGGTCGAAAGGTGTTTACAACAAAAGGGGGTCTCGGTGGGGGCTGGCCCATGTTGATTTGAGAAGGTGACCCTGGAGGGCTGACAAATTGATAAGGGGCAAAAGTTCTTTAGAACACATGAGTATAATTTTTGAAATGGGTATCTCCCAAAGGCCTTGCTTCTTGGAAATCCCTATCAACCATAGAAAACATGGGTGTAGAATGTGAAGAAAACCTCTCAAAATAAAATGAAGGCCCTTCTCCAGCTGGAGAATTCAATTCCATAAAGAGGCTACCTGATTCAGAGTCACTTGAATTCTAGTCTTTAATAATAGGCCGAGGACTTTCATCAATGGAGATCCCTCTTCTTGTCTATTCATATCCCACAACTCTCTAGGATTTTATTCCTTTTTGTTTTGCTTTTCCTAGCTCTGGAAGCAATGTCCTAGCTGGATCCCTAGCAAAGAAATATCTTCTTCTTTCCAGATTTGCAAATATTAGTAACAAATATGACTTTGACAGAGTTCTAATACATTGGTATTCATTAAAAATCATATCAACAGGGATTCGCCACTAAAGATTTCTACCTTAGTTGTGTAAATGCACTAAGTATGATCTGTAAAACGTTTGTTAATGCTAGAAACTAGAAATGGAAAGATTCTAAACTTTCTTTACCCAGATTTATCAAATGAAAGCTAGTGCACTAGGTGTAAAAACTAAAAGAACTACACACATCACTTGGAGAATACGAGAAGTGTTTTACCAGGGCCTTGATTTTGAACTAAAATCCACAACAATGGCACCACTTAAGTGTTGATGGGACAAATAGATATGGACTGGCAGTGAATCAAAAAATTAGTCTCAGCAGTGTAAATTATTTCCCAAGAATTCAAAATAATCCCCCAAAATTGTGCCACTCAGGTGTTGGAATCTGTTATCCAAAATTCACCCTCAAGCTAATTTTGATAACATGCGTCAAATTCTTTAGTCCCCAGGCAAATAGATCTGAGTCAGGGCAAAAATTCATGTTTCTAGGGTCCCCTCATATTTTTCTAACTTCCCTGTCCAAGTAGAAGAGAGCAAGTTCTGAGAAAATGTGAAAAAATTTGCAAAAACAAGCTCGGGCCAGGAAAAATCATGAAAAATGGCTAAGTCTTAGTCCTCGCAGCATTTGGTATAGTTGGGACAAAAGGGCGCGAACCGGGAAAGGCCTCCAGACGGTTCGAAAGAAAATGGGACATCTGGGCCAAAAGGATGCGCGGGACGCTGAAATCTGAACTGGCCGAAAAGAGAAAAAATTGGCTAACTGCTGAGAGGGTCGCCTTTGGGACAAGTGGGACAAAAAGGCGCGGATCGGCCAAACCGGGCGAAATGAGTCAAGGCAGCCCAGAACAGTCTGGGACGCATGGGCCAAAAGTACGCGAACCGGCCGAACCTGCCGAAATGAGAACTTTTGTCCCGGAACAGTTGGGACAAAAGGGCGCGAACCGGCCGAACCGGGTGAATTTGTCCCAGACGGTCCGAAACCAAATGGGACATATGGGCTGCGAGTACGCGAACCGGCCGGTTTGGCCGAAATGGGAAATTTCAGCACCGAAACCAAATGGGACAAAGGGACGCGTGGGACGCAAAAAGCCGAAATGGCCGAAGGCAGGGAAGAAAAGTCAAAGTTTGGTCCGGAAACTTCAAACGGCCATAACTTTTGACTCCGAGCTCCGATTTTCATAAAATTGGACTTTCTGGAACGAGCACGACGTCCTCTACGCCACAATTTTAATGAGGGTATATATATTTAAATAAAAGAAACATATTCGGCTCCAGTCAGTCAATGCTCATTCCCGTCAAATGACAGAAAACGCCTGCCAGACCCAAAATAGCTGCCAACACTCAGAAGGCCATAACTTTTGCATTTCTCAACGAAATCACACAAAATTGGTACCGTTGGAATCGTGGTTCCGAGTCCGATGCACAGAAATGGGGATATTTTCACAGAAAAGGCAGAACAAGGCTATGTAAAAGACATTTCAAATCTTGGTTGTTGCAGCACATGGGACAGTATGGGAAGCCTTTTGCAAGTAATGGAAAACCTTTTCACTCAATTTAATGCCTCTTATAGGTGGTTGAAGGACAGATTTCAGGATTTCCATTTTCCCCTTCTCTTTTCCTTCTCATTTTTCTATAAATTGAAGGGTTTGGCTCATTGTAAAAAGGAGAGTTTTTGGGTAGCAAAGCTCTGCCAAAATTGCTTTGTGAAGCCAGTTGTTGTAGGCCCTTGTAGTGGACTCCTTGCATGGTGATCCAGGCCCTTATCTTGTAATAGATTGAACTGTGCATACCAGGAAGCAATAAAATACAAAGTTTGTGGATGTATCTTCCCCTGCTGTGTTTTCTTGCATTCCTCTTGCCCCTTTTATCTTTCTACAAGAATATTGTGTCTATTATTATGTTCTTGCAGGAATTCACTAACATTGTGTATGCTTGGAATATTGTTGTGAATGCATTTTGCTAGATTATGGTGAACTGTCATCACCTCTTCTAGTGTGCACTTTGCCTCTGTATTTCACACATTTGGAGATTACTCTCACACCCTCCTTTTCTGGTGTATCACCGCTTTAGTGTAGGCTTTCATTTTATGTATTCTCTCTCTTTGGTCCCTTAGAAATTTAGATTAGAACAGTTAGCTTATCCTGCATTAGAGTAGATTGTGGTAGGTAGGTTTAGGAGCAAGAACCAGCTTTCTCTGGAGGTCTATCTCAAGTAGCAAGTCCCACAACTTGGGGATAGTACCCATGTTATCCAATCACACTGTGAGTTCAGGTATATGCACAGGGGTGCTATGATTCGGTGATAACAGTATCCAAATTGATTCTCCCTTGAAGTCTAAGCAACATCATTGGTTTGACAGGAAGCTTAGAGACAGATTAGATCATGGTGAGTCATTTTGTAGCCGGGGATGATATCTAACTATCCCTTTGTCTCTCAAATGTGGAGAAATGGATAGCACCCTCAAGAGGATTTGATCTATCCTCACTATTTTAGGTTGTTCCTTTCAACCAGGGTAAGAGGACCCTTTTGTAGCATGTTGTTTATGGAGGAGATGGAGATATCCTTCCTAATGAAGAGGTTAAGGAGACCTTGGAGAAAATATGATCAACACACCAAATCTGACGCTCATGCGTTATCACTTCCAGCGCATGGGGATATTTTCACAACAAGGCAAAGGCTATTAAAGACATTTGAAATCTTGGTTGTTTCTGCTTGCTTTGGTAATTGAAATTATGCATTTGTGCACACACAGGAAAAATAGGGGTAGTATGGGTAGGATTGGTTGTTTTTGAATGAATTTTTTGTGGGAGGTGGGGTAGGATGAACTTGATTCACAAGATCTTTGAGGAATCTTATAAAATGGAAGGTTAAACTAGCAGAGTGCCACAAAATAGCTAAAATGTTTCTTTAACTAGAATATGTGCTTCAATGGAGGCCCAGATTAGCACTTTTTCAAACAATATTTGAGATTCTATCATGAAGGCTTGAGTTAGGAAACAAAAAAAAGTATTAATATCGAATCCATATCACGCCTATGGTACACCTAAAGGCTTACAGACAATCTCTGTCAAACAGATGAAATAAAAGTGATTTTAAATCATTTTTTTCATTCCCAGATGAAAGATCTTATGAGAAATGAAATTGCAGATGCCACTAAACTGTCATAAGGATTTAATCCTATGTGATTGAATCAAATTTAATATAATATTGCAACAGAAACAAGAAAAACTACTCGCATACATTCAGAAATAAAACAAACACATTTTTCTTCAAGACAACATAGAATAACTCAAATTTGATTAAATATATCAGTAGTGGAAAGTTTCTTGAATCATCTCAGAGCTTTTCAATGGTTGTATATTTGCAACCACCTTGACATGATTAGATTTAATACAAAAGAGATATACAAGCTTCAGTCCCAACCCCTCACACTCCAACCATTTGCACAAAAAAATTGTGCCATTTATAATATTCACAACATAGCCCCTTCTTCCCCAAAAGAAAAAAAACATTTAATGCACCAGTGCTCACCATGATTTTGATCATGATTCTCAGAATTAGATCTAAAAAATGTCACCAGGTACTCGAGGGGGCAGATCTCATCAAATATCTCCTGCATTCAACTTCTTCCTATTTTAGATCAATCTTTCTTCAATTATCCAACCACTTCTACCCCTAATCTATCAAATCTAGCTCTTTGTGTGCTGGGGAGAAGAAAAACTTAAAATTTTATCGAGCGTGATAGTCAAACCATTGTAATGGTGAAAAATGTCCTCAAGATCTTCCCACCAAACTCAGATATCAACATTAACTCCCCTCTCTTCTTGGCGTGTAGGAAATACCAAGAAATCATGAAGACTCGAACTTCTATGCATGTTTGAGTAAAATGGTGGGAAAATAAGATTCAAACTCTCATGCTGCCATTGATCTTTACTTTGAATTTTGGCCTTCCACATGGAAGATTCAATTTTAAAACTTTCCCGAGGGCTTCGTTTTAATTTTTACAATATTTTGGAAAAATGGAAAAAAAATCCATTTTTCTCTGCACCTCCGCCCTTAGGAAATGAGCCTAACACATGTCCAAAGGTGGTCCCCAACGGAACCACGGCTGAATTATGCTGTTTCACCTCCTTTTTGGAAAAGGGAAAATTTTCAAAATTTTCCCCGCAGCTTTTCCCTTCCGCCATTGACAAGGGAAAAATATTGAATATTTCCTACCAGATCTGCGGGCCATTTTGATGTTTCACCTCATTTCTCCTAAAAGTAATTTTTTCCAAATTTCCCTCAAGAGTCTGCACCTCTGCCGTTGACTGGAGAAATGCTTTTACTTTTCCCTTATTAGGATTGCAGGCCATTTTGATGTTTTAACTCTTTCTGAGGACAAGAGGCAAAAAATACAAGTTACCTCTAATGGTCCACTTCCTCACCCCTTTGACTTTTCAAACTACCACATGTCACCATGGCACACCTTGAGATGATCCCAAATATTTGATACCTTGAATGAGCGCAAGCTCACCACGTGTCCTGGCCTGGTAAATTTTGTCTAAATACTTGAAGCTTAGTGGAATGCGGCATGTGTCATGCTCCGAGGTAGTCTCCTTTGGCCATGGAAAAGTCTAAACTAAATGCAAAGTGAGCGGAGCCTTCCACGTGTCCTCTTGGTGCTTATTTAAAATGAATCTCAAGGGTTGGTCCCCAAACATGCACGGTTCCTCCACATTTCCCAGACCTCCCAAAACCATTTGAAAAAGACTATGGGGAGACCCAGTGGAAGCCTCCACATGTCCTCTTGGCTATACTCCAAAGGAAAAACCAAAAAGTAGATCTTCAAACGAGCGTCATTCCTCCACGTGGACACATTTTAATTTGAGGTGATTCATAGACATTTTGAAGTACCCAGCCGATCCGTATCCAACCAAAAGGTGCCATGTCCCCTTTCGATGCAAGGATGTAAATTTAACCGGGAGAAACACCTATCAAGCTGTAAATATAGAAAACTGATCATTCAAGCTCGAAAATGAAAATTTCTCCAAGGATAGAGAATTTAGAAGTGTTCCAAGGATCAAATACATCCATCAGAGACACATCCATTCATTTTTATATAAGTATTTAGGGTAGAAACAACAAGGAAAATGAATCTCAACCGTGGAGAATGGAAAGCATGGGAGAACTTGAGTTTTTAGATGAACAAAGAATGGGGGACTGAAACTACAGACCTTTTCTGGAGGAACAAAGAAACAAGGAGCAAACCATGGACCCATAAGTGATCTACGACCCAAGAAGAGATTAAAAAGGGAAACAAACATTACCTAGGCACAACATGGGGAAAAGGAAAGTGACAAAGGCCGTAAATTGATATATTTTCAAAGGCAAACTAGGGTGAGACTATTTTGAGCACCAACACTATACAAACATATGAAATTCTTACTATAACAAATCACACATTAGTGATTTGTAATAAAACATAATTAAGTTTATTCCTTAAGGGTATCAAAATTCAATTGTTAGATCACTTATTATGATATATTTTTATAGATTTTGAATCAAAATGTACTTTATTTTCCTTTTCCAATTGGTTAATTATCATGTCTATATTTTAATATTATTATTCCTAATGTGAATTTGGTAACTTATCCAAGGAACATAAAAATCCCTTTTTTAAAAACAATATATCAAAATTTCTATACCATGTCAAGCAATAATAGTTTCTTACAATACAATTCGACAATTTTTGGAGGTCAAAATTATCTATCTACGACCCAAAAATAGGTTTTGTAATTTTTAATGTTATTTCCTAATATTAAAATACCATATCCTTGTACTTGTGAGTCAACATGAGTTGAAACTCAAGAAATAAAATAATTTAAATTTTTGGATAATGGATACAGGTGCATAGAATCTAGAAAGCTAAAATTTAAAAATTGATAAAATAGTTATTGCTATTAATTTTAAGATTTACTTAAAATATTGATTCTAATAAAGATTGAAAAACAGAATATTGCAATTTGAAAAAGAGGACCTCTTGTGTAATTCAAATGGGAGAAAATAAGGATGATTACTAGAATTTTATTTGGAAATATTCTTTTCTGATTACATTTTCTTGTTCTTGTGTGTCTGACCTCATCATTTGGTATCAAAATAGTAGGTTCAAGATATAATGGCAAGAGGTCAAGGGGGTTATTCTCAAATGCATCAAACTCTACAAATATGTGAAAAGAAAGTAGATGAGTTATCAAAATTTCTTATGTGTCAAAGAATAATTTGTGGTGGAGATGATATAGAATAAGATTGAGATAAAGAATAAGGAACATGTGATGTATAAGGAAAAGAGAAACCACAAACCAATGAAGAAAGAATAATAACAAACATGAAGGAAAAACCGATGGGATTAAGGTAGATGCTTTTGACTATGGTGGTAATTTACAACCAAAAAAATCAATAGACTAGGGTGAGTGCACCAAGTTGGGGGGCCAAAAGAGGGTCTTAAGTGGATGCATTTTTCTGGAAAAAAAAAATTCAACTTGTATGAGTTTTTTGAAATAGTTACACTCAAAATTGGAAGATGTTGTAGAAATATGAGTCGTAGCATTTTGAGTCTAGTTTCTAAGCTACTTAATTTTATTGAAAACTAATAATTTTAAGTAGGTCAAACAACTAAAATACTAAAAAATGCTCTTTTTTTGTTAAAAAACATAATAGAGTGACTTTTGTGGCCCCCACTATTTTTTTAGCACCATTTAGTAATTTTGAAAACCCTTTTGTAGAAAGATACCTAGGAGCATCTAGTTTGGGCTCCATTTTTTTTAGATTTTTTTAGCGAATATTTTTTATTTATGATTTCTCTAGTACAAAAAAGTTATGTTTTGAAAAATAAAGGAGCTCTGATCGTGCCCTCCGCCCCTAACTACCTCAAAAAATATCAAAAATTATATTTTTGTTTTTGAATATTTATAGAATTATGCCTAGTTTGGGCTAGTATAATTTATTTTTAATTTCGATCACCCAAAAAAATGATACACCATGAAAGATAGACATATTTACACTTCAAAAAATAGCTATAAAAATTCAAAGTTAGAAAATAAATAATATGGAAACCTTATATTAGTCAAAAAATTTAGAAAATTATATTTTTAGAAAGAAGAGACTCTTCTCTACGTCATGGTATAATTTTTTTAAAATGGATTGATTGTTATATTTTGATTTATCATAGAGGAAGTGTCATTTTTACATTTTCTTGTAAAAACTCATTGTTTGTTTTGTTTGAGCAAGTCCATGCCTCGAGCTTGGGGATCTAAACCAGATCCCAAGCCTTGAGGCATGGCTTGGAAAAAGAGAAAACGCAAAACACGTATGCTTTATGTAATACATACATGTTACATAACGTGTACATGTTTTTATTTTTTTATATACTATGGTCCCCCAATTTCCCTTTCATCTATTTCATGAGAATTCTACAAACATTATGTTTTGTCTGCAATATTCTCTATATTATTGCACAATTTATTAGTATTTCATTTTGTCCCCTACCCCACTAGTTGATTTTTTCTAATCATGGGTGATAAACATCGAGCTAAGGAGAAGAGTAAATTCAAGAATAAGACACCAGAGCAATTGGAAGAGAAGAGAATAAAGAAATTGAAGAGAATGTAAAAACTTCGAGCAAGGCAAGGTACATCCGTTATATCAAATGTAGCTAATGTATTAGAAAATTGGGATGAAATGCATAATGAAAATGTAGAGAATAATGATTTTGTAATGAATAATGATATTGAATTGAATGATAATGTTGGTATGGATGAAGAAATTGATATGAATCCAATTGTTGAACCCTTACTTGAGAATCCAAATGTTAACCATGAAATTTGTATGAAAACATTGAATGAAGAAAGTAACCTTATAAAAGAATCTTTACTTCTAAGAACACCTCCTTCCATTTTGTGAAGAAAACTAATTCACTTAATTGAAATTGATGAAAACATTATAAAACCAATTTCTAAAAAAATGTTTGAAAGAAATGCGAGAAGAAAAGCTAGTGGAATTTGGGATAATTACTTTGAAAATTTAAATAAAACACAAATATGTCAATTATTTGTTTCATTGATGAAATTAAATAAGATGATACCTATAATGCAAGATTGCTGGGGTTAAGAACATCTAATGTTGTTGATCAAAATGCGTCAATTGTTGAAAACATGCATAAAGTATACCAAATTGTAGGTGGCAAAAGATATGCACCAAAGATAGTAATGCTACACGACATTGTACTTATTAATTGTATAGTAAGTGATAAAACAGTTAATAAATGCTTGATTAGAAAAACAAGCAGTGCTTTGAAGCTAAACAAAAAAACAGCTAATGAAAGCAATAGAGAGATGTAAACGGATTGAGTTAGTCAATAACACTGACTATTGGGATTCCTCTAGCAGACTTCCATGAAAAGAGAAGAAAACATCTAATATTCTAAAAGAATTAATTGTAAAATTTTGGAATGAGAGCACAAGGGTGTCACCGAATAGAAGAAATGCAGTAAAAAGAAGAATAGGTTCTCGTAATCGTGAATCGTGTGCAAAACATTTCTTATATATGACTCAAACAGAATTGTTCTCTAAGTTTAAGATATGAAAATCCATGAAATAAGCATTAGCCAAAGATTATTTGAAATGAGAAAACCTTTTTATGTGAAAATCAATCACTCACGTACCACTTGTTGTTGCAGGCATCATGTTGAATTTTCAATGCATTATGATGTTTTTTGTCAAATACGTCATGTTTTGCATACTTACATCATGTTACAGGAGTGTGGAATAAATGTCCCACAAAAATATTCAAGGGAATTTATTCCGAAAATATTTTGTGAAAAATCAACAAGATAATTTTTTTTTTATAAAAAAGCATGTTTGGATGGAACGTGCAATGTATGCGAGTGGCTTGCCAAATCTGAAAAGTTGTATCCACGACGAGAGTACATATTAAATAGGAAAATAATTGGTTGATTTCACCAAATATAAATCGGTGGAATATCAATTAAAAGATAGAAAAATAATCTAAGAGGTGTGATCTTGTTAGACAACAATTACCTGTATCAAAATATATGGTCAAATTTAGAGAGAAAATTGTTTATGAGTGTACAAGGCACACATATAGAGCTCGATGGTTGGATGAATAATTCAAGTTAAGAAAGGACACATTCCCACTTGGTACTATTGTTTCAGTAGTTGAATTCGCATAGAGAATTACACGTTGCAACCACAAATGGAGGTTCAATCTCAATATTATAACTCAGTACAAGTTTCTATTTTCATGCATATAACATTCATGCACTCTCCTGAAAGCACTGAGCAAGATCGAAAAATATTAAGAGATTATCATTGCTACATGAGTGATGATCGAAAACATTCTATAGAATATGTACAAGGGTGTTTCCAGGTGTTTTATGCGACCTTGAATGAGAGGAAAATTAGTTTTGGATCAACATTACATTTGATCGGACAATTGCACATCACAAATCAAGAATGCACGGATGTTTTCTTGGCTAAGTAGGATGCAAAAAGAAACAAATGTACAACATATATGGAGTTTTACTAAGGCAGGGCATGGAAAAGGAGAGCATGATGGTGCAGAGAGCATGTGTGAAAATAGCACTTGTAAAAGAAGAGTTAAAGTTCAAGGATGGTGCTAAATTTACAGATGTAAAAAGTATTATTGATTGGTGTGTTAAGAATATGGGCCATGAATCTCAAGAGAGATCAACGGTTCATAGATATTTTTGGTTGATAGAGGAACAACATCTGGTAAACTTTGAAGATTGTATGACAGTTGCAGGATTAAGTGATATGCATTCATTTCTGTATTTCAGATGTAAATTCTTGGAATATTTATACTAGTTGGATGACATGTTTTTATATATCATGCATTGATTTTGCATGGAATGAATGTGAGTCACAGTAGTGGGTGGATGAGTGGACTTGTAGACCTCTAATTCCACTCGACACACATCAAGTTCCACGAGCATTACAACTTACAAGGTCTTTAGATCAAATGACAACTAGCACCTGAACTTTAACCAAGTCTCTGATTTAGTGCAACAAGGTACATACATATATGTACATGCCATGTTTTAGATTTATAAATTATTAAATGCTTAAATCTTAATGTATTTATAAATTGACTAAACATTTTTACTTTGTGATACATAGGACACGTTTTTATAGTTATTGCGATGGAATTTTAGCAAAGAGGGAGCAGACTACTTCTTGTCTCGTTATGTAAAGGGAAAAATTTTTTTGACTTCCATAATCATTGATGGTGAAGACCTTGAGTATCCCACTGGATCAGTGGTAGTCATTGGAACTTGGCTTTGATGATATCCTATCAAAAAATAAAACATTTGGTTGTTTGAAGACTATGAAGTACATCGGAAGATACTTCACTATTCACATTTGGTCCTTGCAACAAATATTAAAGTGATCAAATATCGAGGTCGGCCATCAAAAAAAATATGTAGAAGGTTCGTGAATCAGATCATGAAGTAATTCTTGCTACTGTCAAGAATAGAGTTGATCCTTGCAGTTCATTGGATTGAATTTACAATGGTATGTTCTTCATGAATTTAATTTGAATATTTACTTAAATGATTTTGTTTAAATTTTGTATGAATTAAAATTCTATTTAATTTCTTACTAACATTTTTATGTAGGTTAGTGGTGCCAAAAAAGCTTCCACCTTCACGTTATTGTCACTGTCAGTAGAGAATTTATTATTTTTGAAGCCAAGTGAAGCTAAGAAAAATTAAATATTATAGAGGAACAACAAACAAAAATTCTCATTTCACCACCTATATTGTATGAACCACCTATATTATTCAGATGATTGGCAATAGAAGACATTACACTAACTCATTCTAAATGGACATGGAGAAAACTATAAGAGGCTTTCATAGAGGACCCTAACCTAGAGGTCTCAGATCTAATGTGATGTCTCTAGGTGCCACGGAGTTTGAGAAATCACCCGTTGAAGATATGGCGTGATTGGGCCTCAGGGATCTTAAGTGACTATGCTCTACTAATGGTCTATACGGTGCGTAGGGAACTAAAAATAATGCTCTACTAGCATTCACCTGGCCACCTCGACATGTTGGCGTATTTGTTTCAGTCCCACGAGCTTTTGTTTACAAACTACATCCTCAAGAAGACCTGTACTGACTTAGACTGCACTATTTCGCGTGTTTGCAAACAATAGCACAACGAGAAAATCAGATGGAGATGGTGAAAACCGTGAGATAATTTCGTAGAGGGCCTTGATTTGGAGGTCTCAGATCTGATGAGATGCATCTAGGTTCCAAAAAGTCTGAGAAATCACACGTCAAAGATATGGCATGTTTGGGCCTCATGGATCGTAAGTGACTACGCCCGGATGGGGTATCCTAAAAGCACGGGGAGCATAAGGAACCAAAACAAAGCCTCCAATATCATTCACCTGGCCACCCTGACATGTTGGCATAGTTGGTTCAGTCCCATGAGCTTCCGTTTGCAAACTACAGCCTCTGACAGCCCTACACTGACTCAGACTACACTATTTCTCACATTTATAAACAATAGCGCAACAAGAGAATCAGATGGAGACAGAGAAAACCATGAGATACTTTTGTAGAGGGATTCAACATGGAGCTCTCAAATTTGATGAGACATATCTAGGTGCCATGGAGTCTGATAAATCACCTGTCAAAGATATGACATGTTAAGGCCTCAGGGCTTTTAAGGGAATACACCCAGATAAGGTAGACCGAAAGTACGGACAGCATAGGGAACCAAAAAAAATCCTCGACAAGTGTTCACTAGGCCATATGAATGTTTTTTCCCAGATGGTTCAATCCCACAAGCTACCGTTTGCAAAATATAGCATCTAGCAGCCTTATACTGACTTAGACTACACTATTTCACACATTTACAAACAATACGACAGCAAGAGTACCGGATGGAGATGGAGAAAACCATGAGAGGCTTTTATAGAGGGATTTTACATGGAGCTCTTGAATCTGACAAGATTTCTCTAGGTGCCACAGAGTCTGAGAAATCACCCGTAGAAGATATGGTGTGATTGGGCCTCAGGGCTCTTAAGCGATTACACCTAGAAAGGGTAGCTCGAAAGCACTGGTGGAGGAGACAACCAATGTTCAATGATTTTTCCATAGGATGCAACTATGTAGACTATGAACTTAGTTTTTTGGGAGAGACCACCAATGTTAAAACTGTTCATTTTGAAAGAATGAATATCTTCAATCAAATAAAGAATGAAGAGCCTGAATTTTTTTGGACATTACAAAAGGTTGTTTGTGCCCAAAAAGAATTTGAAGGCCATATAAATATATAATCTTCAACTTTAGATGATAATGAACATCGTGAAGAAACACAATTATGTGAATATGTCACTATGATTCAAGAAGAAATGCCTCCTAAAATTCATAAAGAGTCAATTTGATTACCTAAAAACATCTAGAAGAAATTAAAGAGAAGATACGAGTGGAGGAAAAGGAAAAATGGAAAGCGTGGAAGGATCACAACTTAACTGGAATGGAAGATCTATGTGGTGTTGTGGATAGAATCATGGATAATATTAAGGATGACATGCAAAGTTGATTATTCTTATTAATCCCAACTTCTTCAACTTCAAAAATCAAACTACGTAGTTCCAAAAGCAACATACTAGCAAGAAAAACTACAATGAAGTATTGACAATTGATCCTGAAACTCGTTTAAAATTATAATTTATTTTTGATTGAGCATTCACCCATAGTTTTTTTTTTAAGATAGAAATTAATTTTATATTTGAGAAATAGAATGTTGATTTAGTCTATTACTCTGACTATTTAAGTTAGATTTCTTTAGTTTAAGAAATCCTCTCACATTTTTCTATGTCTCCATCTAGTTCTCTTGATGTGTTATTGTTTGCAAACGCATGAAATAGTGTAGTTTGAGTTAATGTAGAGCTGACAGAGGAAGTAGTTTTCAAATGGAAGTTCATAGGACTGAAACAACTATGCCAAGACATCAGGGTGGCTAGGTGAATGCTAGTGGAGCATTCGTTTTGGTTCCCTAAGCTCCCCATGCTTTCAGGCTACCCCGTCCGGGCATAGTCGCTTAAGAGCCATGAGGCCCAATCATGCCATATCTTTGACGGCTGATTTCTCAAAATCCATGGCATCTAGAGTTGTCTCACTAGATCTGAGATCTTCACATTAGGGCACTCTATGAAATCCTCTCATTGTTTTTTTCAGCTCCATTCGGTTCTCTCATTGTCCTATTGTTTGCAAACATGTGAAATAGTGTAGTCTAAGTCAGTGTAAGGCTGTTAGATGTTGTATTTTACAAATGGTAGCATGTGGGACCAAACCAACTATGCCAACATGTCAAAATGGCTTGATGAACACTACTGGAGGTTTTTTTTGGTTCCCTACACTCCCTGTGCTTTCGGGCTACACCGTCTGACCGTAGTCACTTAAGAGCCCTAAGGCCCATTCACGCCATATCTTTGACGGGTGATTTCTCAGACTCCGTGGCACCTAGAGACATATCATCAGATCCAAGAGCTCCATGTTGAATCCCTCTATGAAATCCTTTCATGGTTTTCTTAGTCTCCATTTGGTTCTCTCGTTGTCCTATTGTTTGCAAACACACGAAATAGTGCAGTTTGAGTCAGTGTAGGGCTGCCAGACGGTGTAGTTTGCAAACAGAAGTTCGTGGGACCGAACCAACTATTCCAACACATCCAAATGGCTTGGTTAACACTAATAGAGGATTTTTTTTGGTTCCCTATGCTCCCCGTGCGTTCGGGATTCCTCGTTCGAGCGTAGTCTCTTAAGAGCCCTGAGACCAAATTACCTTATATCTTCGACATGTGATTTTTCAAACTCCATGGAACCTAGAGATGTCTCATTGGATCTAAAACCTCCATGTTGAATCCCTCTATGAATTTCTCTCATGGTTTTCTCTGTCTCCATCTGGTTCTCTCATTGTCTTATTGTTTGTAAACGCGCGAAATAGTGTAGTCTAAATCAGTGTAAGGCTGCTAGATGCTATATTTTGCAAACAGTAGCTTGTGGGACCAAACCAACTAAGCCAACATGTCCATATGACCTGGTGAACACTAGTGGAGGGTTTTTTTTGGTTCCCTACACTACCTGTGCTTTAAGGCTACCCGTCCCTGCGTAGTCGCTTAAGATCCCTGAGGCCCAATCACGCCATATCTTCAACGGGTGATTTCTTGGACACCGTGGCACCTAGAGATGTCTCGTCAAATCTAAGAGATCCATGTTGAATTCCTCTACAAAATACTCCCCCAATTTTCTCCATTTCCTTTCAGTTCTCTCGTTGTCCTTTTAGTCCCAAATGTGAGAAATAGTGCAGTCTAAGTCAGTGTAGGGTTGTCAGATGCTGTAGTTTGCAAACGGAAGCTCGTGTGACCAAACCAACTATGCCAACACATCCAAATGGCTTGGTGAATTATACTGAATGATTATTTTTGGTTCCCTACACTCCCCATGCTTTCGGGATACCTCGTCTGGGCGTAGTCGCTTAAGAGCCATGAGGCCCAAACACGTCATATCTTCGATAGGTGATTTCTCTGACTCCATGACACCTAGAGACGTCTCTTCAGATCTGAAACCTCCACATCAGGGCCCTCTACGAAACCCTCTCCTATTCTTCTCTGTCTCCATCTGGTTCTCTCACTATGCTATTGTTTGCAAATGTAAGAAATAGTGTAGTCTAATTCAGTGTAGGGCTACCCCTTCCAGGCATAGTCGTTTAAGAGCCCTAAATGAATAGATTGGCTTAAGAATGAATTTGATAGGGGTATTTGTAAGAACACACGGGAGTTATCAATCACCTAGTAAATCTTTCTTGTTTAGTTCTGGATGGGAGTCAGCTGGCCTACAGCTTAGTGACCTTCCATTCATTGATAATTTATGTTATGATAAACCCATGGATTCTTTCAAAAGTGCCTTAAAAAGGATAGGGATAGTCATCAAGCCTAGTGAAGGGTGTGTTGTGATTTCTAAATACCTTGAAATACCTACAAATTTAAAGGTAGTAACACGAATTGGACAGGATTAGACAGTCAAGAATCATTGAGTGTCTAAATCAGAATTTCATTACATCTGGAGACATTCTCAAGCATTGGAGTAATGTATATGGAGAGACATTCTCAAAATATCAACAGATGAAAGGCATCAAATTGTGACGACTGTCAGGTGTTTTAACAGGGGAGAATACTATGAAGCAGAGAAGAATGTAGTAAGTGCATGATAAGATAGGAACCAGTACAAAGAGACCATGAGCAAGAATAAGCGCAAGTAAGGTAAATACACATTGATAAATTGAATGAATAATTACTCAGATTAGGTAACTCTTTATATACATACATTATATAAATATTGATTTCCAAAGTTTGATGCATATTATACATTGAAAATGCTAGTACATGTACATCACCAATAAATGAAAAAATAATCCATAATGTCTTAAATATTGTCAAGTGCACATCATATAAGATTCATGCGAAAATAATCTCAGAAATGTAAGGTCTCATACAAAATTATCAATTTCCATATAGTATTTTAATGTGCATAATAAATAAATAAATTCCCAAATAGGTCATATACCATCAAATTCAAATTCCATATAGGGTTACATAAAATGCCATGCACATAGGCATACAAAAACAATGTCAGGTAAGACATATATATTTATTACTCATGAAAATCTATCCCTCTCTTCACCTTGCTCAAAGAAGGCCCTCCCTTAAATGAATATGAAGATCCATGAGATGACTTTGGATCATCCGAGCCCATGCTTCGAGACCTCTTTTGTTGAATACTCACCTGTAGATGATCCTATAAATGCAAACAATTATTTTTTGTCAAAAATTAATTTATATATGTTTTCAACATGTATTTAAGACCATGATAGAATGAAATTATTTACATAAATACACAAACTTACCGTAAGTTTTCGATCACACCGAATTTACATCTCATGCTTAGATGAGTCCTCGGGAGCTCCTGCAGTACAAACGGGGGTACGAAGACAATGAGATGGTGGATTTTGTGCCCTTGAAGTCAAAATAGAGGTGGTTGAAGTTCCCTACATACACATAAGATCAGAAAATATAACATCAGAATTAGCAAAAATAGAGCTAAGTAAATTTATCTACATAATGAAAATATTTTAACTAATTTTATCAATATAGAAATATTGTTTTTACCCCTCCACAGTTGTGAATCAAATGAACAGGGATACGCCCTATCAGAGGTAACTCCTGCATACACATAATGAAGGACATTATTAACATAATTTAATAATTCTACAATGAAAGACATTACTAACATGTAATTTAACATAATATGAATTACACAAGAAATTTAACAAAATTTACGTGTTGTTTGAATACCTCGGTGAGTTACTATGTAGATGAAATTACAATAGCAACACCTTTATCTACTTTTCATGGAGATGGTGGGCTGTCTAGTGAAGTCAACATCTTTATCAAACATGTATATAACGTGAGTTATATGGACATACAAGAACATACATATATTTGACTTCAAAACTATTATATATATATATATATATATAAACATGTATGTTAAAATTTTACATAATTACCATTCTAAATTACCTCTTTGAATGTATGTGTATGCATGGTGCTTGCCACCTATGGTTGGGAAGAATATGTGCCTCTCGCACATTGTAATATCAATGCCTGTACATGTACAAATACAATTATTTCAAAAATTTAACATGTATAAGTAAATCAGGTACTCCAAAAAATTTGTAAAACACATTAAAAAACATAACAAATTTACCTACGAGGGTGATGCCGATGAATATAATCCAAATGTATCACTCAAAAGGACATCTGACATAGGGACATTATCATGTTCACCCCTAGCACTAGGTTCACCAATATCAGTACGCATGAAAGTATCATCCTCCTCGGGCCCCAAACATATGCTAACAAATGACGAGGAAAAATGTGGCCTCATGCTAGTAATCCCTAAGGGATTACACTATGTAGCTTCGCGAGCATCTGGCTCATAAATCTCCATCGTATGTCGAAAAAAGGTCGTAAATAGCCCCTGAAGTGTGTGGAGTGTATCAATCTCTACTATCTCCTTCACTGATTGAGGGACAATCTCAGGGTGAGGGAGCTTCTATGCGGGGAATCTCCCCTGCTGGATAGGTGCACGTTGTGCACCTAGTCGATCCTGTGTAGATCCATTTCCTTGGCCCTGGAAATCTAGGAAATCAAAATAATTTCGGATCTCATTGAGGATAAACTCACAATAGAGTTTCCTCAGAAAGTATATTGGCACCTCATTGTTATTATAATGTGGAAAATCAAACACCATCCACCATCAATCCAAAAACTTATTTTTAATCAAATTATTATTGCACAAATGGATGGGAAATCGTTTACATGTAAACCGAATAGGAAAATTAGTGCAAGGGTCTGTGAATAAGGCGCATATGAGTTCTTTTGAAAAAAAAAATCTTTACATCCACATATGACAATTTATTAGAATAATAAACCCTACAACCCTTTCTGTAAGTTGTCCAATGATTAATTTTCCCCATTCTCACGTCAATTTGAACAAGTAAAGCCTCCAATGTGTTTGCAAGGAGAGGTGTAATGGGGGTTTGTAGATTGTGCATCCCTCATTGTTTTTATTAAATCCTCAATTTTAATTTTTTTTTCAACTATTTCGGCTACTAAATCTTCTCGAATACCCGAGGGATGTTGAGCAATTATGGGAGTGTCGGCAGGGATGTAAGGAATAACAAGGTTTGGTTGTTGTTGATTCCCTTGACCACTAACTGTAACAACAAAAAATATGTACTTAATTCAAATTTTAATCTATAATTATCATATTTCAATGCAATTTTGAGAAAATAATTATGCTTACCTCTTCTCTGTGGTGCCATCGTTGATCCAGATCTTCCCGTCAACCTAGAAATGATGCCTTGAGCTTGAGATCTAGCTAAATGAAAAAAAGCGAGGGCTTGAAATAGCTCTTAAAATCATGTTTGAGGGAGGTAAAATGATAGAGGCTCGGGCCCCTTTTTTGTTTATAATAGGCATAACACGTATGCATTATGTAATGCATACGCATTATGCTTTGGTGATTCATGAGCTGAAAAAATTAAAACATGAATGCGTTTTGCTTTTTTCGGATTCTTGTCCACTCTTTGGCCCCCCAACTTGGTGCACTCAACCGCTAGTTAAATAACATGATAAAATTATTTGAATGGAAGTCTATGAAACAAGAATACAAGGTCAAGTGTGTTTCCGCAAAGTTGAAGGGCCACACAAGTATATAGTGGGATCACATGCAAATGAGGTAGAGAAAAGAAAAATATAAGATCAAGAATTTGAGAAAGATGGAGAAGAATATTCAAAGGATATTTAGATTCCAGTGACTATGCTCAAACCCTATACAAAATATTTCAAATTTTTATGTAGAAATACTATAGTGTCCAAGATTATCCTGATTAGTTTTATAATTTATCCATTCTAGTAGAGAATTTTTAGACAGAAGAGAAGATGGTTGCAAGGTATGTAAATAGTTTATATTTTTCTATTCAAGATTAACTAAGCATGAATATGGAGAATAAAATGGAAGAATATTATCAATTAGGCTTGAAGGTAAAATAAAATCAAACTAGATCATGTTTTACAATAATTGAATGGAAAAAGAGAGGACATTAATCTATAATAAGAGGACAAGGTGGATATAATAAAAAATAAGAAGAAGAAACATGTTGTTAGTGGAAAGAGGATAACATGGAAGGCTTCCAAAATTAGAAGCGAGTAATAGGGATCAAGAGAGGGAGATACTATAGAAACAAAAAAATTTGAATTTGAAGAGTATAGGATGTCCCATGTAGACCTTATAGGTGCTATTGGTTTGGTGAAGAAGGTCAAAAGGAATTCAATATCACGCACAAGAGAGGAGAAAAGAGGATTTTCCTAGATTACATTTGTTCAAGAATGAGGTTGAACAACAAGACACAAAAGTTTCTCCATATGTGGGAGATAAATCATGATAAAAATAACAATGATTTCTATAGGATTGAACA
The DNA here is from genome assembly GCA_019776745.2 of Taxus chinensis. Lineage (NCBI taxonomy): Eukaryota > Viridiplantae > Streptophyta > Pinopsida > Cupressales > Taxaceae > Taxus > Taxus chinensis. The sequence continues at coordinate 111,418,785 of CM034154.1, forward strand.
CTTTCAAGGTGGTGATTCATGTTGGTGAAAAAATATTTTTCAAACAAGGTGCATATCTAGAGGAAGGGTATATAATATTATCACTTCAAGGGTGGAAGATCTTAAAATATGGTTTCTATAGAAATGTAAAATAAGTTAAAGGGTTGCGATGTGAAAAGCATCATTTTCCATATTCGATATCATATTTTAATCAATGGAATGAAGTTACAGTAGATAAGAGATGTCTGATTAAATTTTCTAGAAGAAAAAATTATAAGGATGGTATTCGATGTCACATAACCCCAATGGATGCATTTTATGTATTATTGGGGAGACCATGTAAATTTTATACAAAATTAGTTCCTGATGTAGAGAAGAATACCCACACCTTTTGGAAAGATAGATTAAAGGTTTTTTTGTCACCACTTAAGGAATAAAAATAAGTAGAGAGTATGTTGTCCGCAAAGGATTTTTTCGAAACAATGAATATCACAGGTATTTTTCTAGACTAATAGTAAATAAATAAGATACATAGGTGTCACCCATACCAATACAAGAAGAAATGGTACTAGGAGAATTATAGGATGTAAAATCATAAAATTTACTAGATGGTTTGCTACACAAGAGGAATATTAAACATGACATTGACTTGATCATGGGACCATCCATAATAAATCAATAAGTATACAAGATGATTTCAAATTTACATGAAAAATTAAATAGAAAAAATGAAAATAGGTTAGAAATGGATCTATACAAGAAAGTATGAGCCCATGTGCCACTCCAAAACTATTGAATCCCAAGAAGTGTGGGACATGAAAGATGTGTAACAATAACATAGATATTAATAAAATTACCATAACATATATGCTTCTTATACCCCACCTGGATGACATGATGAATGTGCTTGCAGGAGCTATTTTTCTTTTAAAACATATTTTAAGGAGTGGATACTATAAAATGAATATTTGGGAAAGATATGAATATAATAGAAAACATTGAAAACTATATATGTTATATATGAGTGGTTGCTAATGCCATTCATATTATCTACTACACCTAGTACATTTATGAGGTTTATGAATCCAATTTTACACGATTACATTGGTAAGTTATTTGTATTCTATTTTGAGGATATATTTATATTCATACAATTAAAAAGGATCATTTAATTTATTTGAGAATGATGTTTAAATTGTTAACAAAAGAAAAGTTATATTCAAATTTTAAAAAGTTCAAGTATAGAAAGAGGAGCTTGATATTTTTGGGTTTTATTGTTTGATAAGATGGTTTGAATATGGATGAAGGAAAGATAAATTAAATTATTTAACGTACTATCCCAAGATGCATAATACAGGTAAAAATTTTCCATGGATTGGATAATTTTAGATAAATTTTATCAAAAAATATTAGTATTGTACCACAAATTAAAAAATTCATGAAGGGAAAATAGTTTTTTTGGACAAAGAAAATGAATCATATATTTAAAGTAGTATAGAAGAAAGTGAAAAATGAACACATTTTGGCCTTACCTTAGTTTATAAAAGTATTTTAGGTTAATTTAGATGCTTCACATGTGGTAATTGTTGTTGTTTTAAGTAAATAAGGAAGACTTGTATCATATTTTTGTGAGAAGCTTAATAAGGAAAGAAAAAATATTCTATTGATTATATTAAATTTTATTCCATTGTACAAGAACTAAGGTATTATAGCAATTACATGTTGTTGAAGGATTTAATTTTTTTTACAAATCACTATGGCTTAAAATTCATGAATACACAAAAAATGACTAGTATTAGTGGAGGAAAATTATTTATATTCAAATTTGAAGATAGATGTAATAAGTTATATTTCAAGATGCAAGATATGTTAAGTTTATAAGGGATATGTGCAAAACACCAAATTATACATGCCATTTCTAATGTGAATGGGACCATGGAAAGATTTGAGCATGGATTTTGTATTGAAATTACTCAACACATAAATAATTAATGATTAAAATTTTATTGTTGTGGATAGATTTTCTAAGATGATACAATTTATTATTTGTAAGATGAAAAATGTTTCTATAAGGATAAAATATTTGAATTTCAAAGAAATTTTCAATTTGCACAGTATCCCAAAGTCTATCACATTAGATAAATATAAAAAACTTTGAACTACTTTTGTAGGGCCCTATAAATATCGTTTGACATTAAGATACATTTCAGTATTACATATCATCCTGAAAGGAATGCCAAAAAACGAGTGAATATAATCTTAGGATATTTCCTGGATTTTATCATTGGTGAGAAGCCCACATATAAGTGGGACTTGTCATTATCACAAGTAGAATTTTCCTACAATATTTTAGTGAATAAATCAATGGTTAAATTTATTTTTCAAATGATTTATGGAAAATCCATAATAGTGTTCTAGATTTGGTATAAATACCTATTTCAGAAAATGTGAATGATGATGTAGAAGATTTTTAAAAGCATATCCAATAATAAAAGGAGACAATAAGGAAGAAATTACAAGAAAGTAATGAAATATATAAAATTGCAACAAATATAACTAGATGAAAGAATTTATTAAAATAAATATGTTTGGTGATATTTTGTTTGAGGAAGAAGATATTTCCCAAAGGAACATATAATAATATAACATAAGTTTGCCTCACAATTTTGATATTTTTATTATTTAATGTTTTATTTTTGCATGACTTTCATGGAGATGAGGATTTAGAGGTAGAAATTTAAGGAGATTATTCATGAGGCTTTATAGGTTGAGATGTAGCTTTAACAATAGTTAAATTAGAATCATTATTGTTTTTAATATTTTCCTTTGAAGGTAGGTTTATTTTTAAACTTCAATTAAATATGATCATTGGTAACATACTTGATCTTTCTCATGGTAAGGATTTTAGATTCACATTCTTGTAATTAATCATAATGTATTAAATATTTAAATGAGCATAACTTTTATAAGGTAGCCTATTTTTACATAGGGGTAAGAAGTGTTCAAGTGAAAATATTTTGAAGCTCGCTCTCATCCAGGATATTCTTCATATTTATAATCATAGTCTTGTATCATAGAACATAATCATTGATGTTTTCATTAAAATATGTTCACATCTTATATATTTGAGAATTAAAGCATCATCCATCATATTCATAGAGAAATGTACAAGTAATTGATTATTTAGAGGGGTAGCAACTCAAACTAAATGAATGGGAATATCATAACACCACTATCAAGAAATCTCCTTAAGTATTCTATGAAATCAATTTGTAATAAATGTGTCATTGTAAATCCAAGAAAGTGACATGGAAATAAAAAATCTGGTCTTCAAGGTCACCTTTTGCTTCATAGAGATGAATATTAGGGAAAAAAAACTAGGACCAAAATAATAAGGAGCCACTTTAGGTGAAATTGGGTTATAAATAGTTTGAGAAAAATCCATTACATGAGAAGAACTAAATTGATTGTTATAATTTTAATATTTTATCCAGAAAACTATGAACAAGTTTATATAGATTGTGTGTTATAAGAAGAAAAATGTGAACCACTATAGTTGTATGTATGATATTTAGGAATAGTAGTCTTCATAAGAATAGTCATAAATTTAGCATTTTGAGGTGGAGAACTATTTTCCCCCAGGTATATATGCACTATAGATGTGGGAATAGTAGATGTATCCATATTAGAATATATTGGATGGGGCATCCTAAAAATATATTTCTCATTAGAGGGTTAATAAACAAAATTCTTAACAATGACAATAATATTAAAATTAGGATAATCATGGTGAGGGTTATTACGGAGTTGTGAACAAAAATATGATATATGTTTCACTTGATCAGGGTCTATATCATCATCTTTCATCATGACTAGAATATGAATGGTGTTGACTACGTGTTTAATTTTTTTTACAGGAATTTCTTGAAAATCACAATAAAATAAATATGGTATTCCATATACATGAAGTAGTAATATAGGCACGGGGTCTCAATTCTTACGATTAGGAGGGTAAATATAAATATGCTCAATATTATTATGACTAAGCTCACGATTAGGAGAGGAAATGTCAACATGTTAAATGACTCTATAGTGATAAAATGATAGATTTAAGCATAATAATAAATGAATACATAGTCATGAAAAGAGATAAAGAAATTATTTAGGTGTGTAGAGTAGCTGAAAATGATAATTTGAATATGGAATGTTTCATCTCTAGAACTATTCTTGGAAACTTATCTTTTATGGAATCAATCATACTCTATTGAGATATATTACGGTCTAGTCCATAAGCATATGGTTTTCTCCTTGCAAATAGTGGAGTTATGTAACTTGACCCACTCACACTTGTTCTATAAATAGTTGTATTCTATAGGGTTCACACCCCTTAAAATCCACCTATAATGATTTGCAACAAATAAAAACCATGTATACATGCAAAAAAATTCATAAAATCATTAGATAACAAAAAGAGAATCTATTTGTGGGTAAGGCTAGAATGTCACTACAATTCAACCCTTAATAAACTAATCCATGTATTTTACCAAAGAACCTAATAAAGAGCACTCCTCAAGCAGTTCTCATAGTGTTTTTTCATTTATTGTTTGCAATATAGTCCAACCCCTATGTTTTCCCTCATGTTTCTTGACATAAGGATAGCAGGGTTACTTCCACCTATATAGTTATAATATAAATGTAACTGTCATGGTAGTAGTTTGATGGATTATTCTACATATTATAATTGTTATCCCTTTTATCCCTTAAGAGCCTTGAAAATTCTTGGAGTGACTTTTTCATCGTAAGAAATGACTTTAGGACCTTTTAATTCTTGATGATGGAGGAATGTAGACTCTTGAACATAGTTTGAGTACTTCATACTTATGTGATGGCTTATCTAAAGGACATGCAACTATTTTTTGAGTATTTAGGATATCTTTGAGTGCTTTATTATTTACATTTACAATGTATTCTTATGATAATGTTAGGTGATTTATAAATCCCTATTGAATTTATTATATACACTTCTATAAGCTATATATTTGCATTATGGCCAACCTAATAAGATGAAATGAGACATAAGATTGTAAAATTAGGAAAAATTATATGTAGAGGTATGGTATGGTACATGTCATCCCTAGCCATAATAAAATGTGAATATAATATATATGGTCTCATATAAGAGTCAATGACGAAAGAGTATGAGTTGCTGAATGATGCACATGGATGTATTACTACTTTTTATAACTAATTTTGCATGATTAAGTGATAGGTCCATGTGTATAAATTACCACGTCATATGAAAGAGACAAGGATATGTGAGTGTAGATTAGATTGTGATAATTTCTTAGAATTGTCCAACAAAGTCAAACTTGTTATTTCTAAAGGATAAGTTACCAAATTTGAGTGTTTACAACTGTTTTAAAGGAGACATGAATTACACGAATTATAGTTTTATATTAAATATGGAAATTTCCTAATAGGTATTTTATAATTTTTTTCTATAAGTTAATAAGGACATAAAGATTTAATCATGTAATTCATCTCCATGTTTATTTACTATCTTTTTCCTAAACTATTGGCAATGATTTCATAGGAATATTTGGCTTGTCCATTTATACGTAGCTAGAAATTAGTACATAATATGTGATGAACTATTTTTTTAAAAATATTTAAGAAGTGATTTTTTCTTAAAATAAAATCCATTATAAAAATCATATTTGAGTATTTTATATATCATACAAAGACAAAACATCATTTTGAAATAAAAAACATCAAAGAATTACATACATTCTATTTAAATACTAGAGTTCTCTAACCTCTTAATCGTAAAAATAACATGATCGTCATAAATATCATATATGGATTGAAGAAGTGACTTTATCTATAATATCAACATAAAATACTCAAATATCATATTAAAACATAGTACAACGATATCCATAAGAAATGTCATTTTCTTAATTAATTTTATATGTAAATGTTTCTTATTGATCACAAGTTGAAACATAAATATATTTTACCTTCAACATTCATGATACCCAAATCTCAAGATAAATACTCAAAAATATAGTTATTAAATGAAACAAAAACTCTAATATTATTAAAATAGTTTCTCCATATAAAATACTAAAAACATTTAATCTTACACCCAACACCTAAAATAAAAATAGAAATATCAAGTACAAGGTCTTCTTTTCTAACATTATCCATTTAACAAATTCATCCAGAAATTCATCATCTAAAGATACACAATCGAATACAGTCCAATCTTCAACTAATCAATCTGCAATACTTTTCAAATAACCAAAGTTAAGGAAAGTTAATATTAAATTCTAATAGCACTTAGATAACTCACTCGAGATATCTTATGCAATAAGTAATGGTTTGCCATCATAGATTTTAAAGGTCCACTTTAGGAATCACGTGTTTCATTTCTAAACATATATTGTCTGTTATTGAGTTAGTAAAAACCACATCTAAACTTTATTTTTTCATTCATAGTAATTTTTTTTATTTCATTGATATAATATATTTTTATAATTATAAAAGTTCTACTAATGTGAGAATTGTTAAATAATAAGGAATTTTCATAAAGAATTTTGTGCTGTAACAAAATATGTATATGTTAATTATTGTAAAAATTCATACTTAATTTTTTTTTTTAAATAAATTATATTTATTAAATATTATAAATTAGAAAAATGTAAGTGTAACTTATATTCCTTTAACACTATTCAAGAAATTGATTGGTACTACTTTCTAATAAAATCTTGATAATAAATTTCTAATAATAAAAGAATCATTATAAATTGAAGTTTGTTTCATTAAAAAATTGTAATTCAATTTAATAATTTAAAATTTTATATAAAATCATTGAAATGAATAGAACACAAAATTTATGGATCAAATAAATGTAAAATTAATGAAAATAATATATTTAATAGAGAATTAGATATCAAATCTATTATCTTGATTAAGAGAGCCATCTAATTATTAGACTTTAATAAGATAAATTAATAAAAACTATTTGAATGACCTCTATCAATACATAGTGAATTAAAATGTTATAATCTAAAAGTGGATAAGATACTTAAACAATACATCGTGATATCAAAACTATATAATCTATATCAAAATGATATAATCTATCAAATGGTATTTGACTCAATGGTGAAAGATGCTTGGTTGTTAAAGAGCCTGCTAGGGTTCAAATCTCACTCAATGCTGGAACCAGGAAGATACTGTAATTGGAATAGGGATATGGTCGGAATCATGCCATGGACAAATTTTGGCCGGAATGGAAACCATTAATCCTCAGCGGCTTGCTAAAGGAGTCTGCCACGTAAACAGGGATATGGCGTCTAGGACTGCTAGGTTTCAATAAAAAAATGTGATATCAACCTAAAGAGGATAAGAGGCCGAAAACTAATGAAACTAAATTATAAGCCTGATTTTAAATGATGCCTAAAGGTTGTCGCATCTAGTAGTAGTAAATATAGAAGCCATGAGGCGATTTGATTTGAAAGGTAAATCAAACAAAAAGGAATAACATGAAAACTGAGCCAACACTGGTATATATTTCTTAAAATTCATATTTAGGCATCTTAAATTGTAAAGAAATTTGTGGGAAATTGCAGCTCAAAAAAGAAAGCTTTAAGAAAAATTAAAGAATATAGGCATGTATATTTTCTATTAGTAAGTATATATATATATAAAAATAGTAATGGGTAACAATTTTCTGCGTTCATAAGTATCTGATACGGCAATAATACAGATTAACATTCATTTGAATGTCAGTAAGTAATTGCGTCATCATTAAATTACTTTTAGTATTTTTTGTTTTAAAAAAAGACAATCAAAAATTGTAACTATATACCATTGGTAGAGCTTTAAACCTTATTTTTACTGCAAAGGTATTTTCAAACCACATAATATATACCAACTTTAATTACATATCCCTAGAAATAAATAATTAATAGAGAAAAGAAAGAAATACTATTAATGTAATATATGGGAAATTTTAGGAAAATACAAAAAAACCTGAGTTTCATAGTTGAGAAATATTGTTAGCATGTATAAATTCGAAGATTTTAAATTTTATCTACGTAGTATTAACTGTTTTAGATTAAATTGTTCATGCGACTCTTG